>SKCR01053707.1:0-30078 GCA_019454045.1 Zanthoxylum bungeanum | reverse complement strand
ATAGTTCTCATATATTTGGGTATTGGATACTTATGAAAGTGTAATAAGAGGTCTGTTAGCCGTAGACCGGGAACAGTTCGCTCTGGATAGACCCACTCGGAATCTCATTGGTAGTATGACTATGTGTCTATGAGAATCCGAATCAGGGTAGGTGTATGTGATCTTTAACTTGAGACTTACGTCCCTATTACTTGCGACAATCAGTTTACTTTAGTATTGGTCGTCTGGAGCTTTAACAGGTTCTGTGTACGCCTGTATTGAGTTTATTGAGAATCGTAGTGTATTGGATGTGATGTCAAGATGATAGTATCACTTCAGTCATATGGAGAAGATGGTCACACAGGATACGAAACTAGTACTCTAAAAGCTGCAGCTATCGGGATAGTACGACTAGGTCATGACTTCCCGATTACAGAGATTAGTTACTCGTGATCTGATTTATGCTTCGTACGGGGCAGACACAGAGTCAGCCCTAGGCCTAGCATGTGACATCCGATACTGGATCGTATTACGCATTACATAATATTAGTATTACTATGTCTGATATAGATGATATTCCTCCGTGAATATTTCTGGAGAATTGGATAGGCACAATGCTTTGCTAGAAGCCAACCATGTCTTGTAAATCGGTGAGAACATGGTACGGGGTACGCATGTGTTCAGATAGTTCGATAACCGTATTTACTGCCAATATATCCAGGAATCTCTTGGGTCGCTTCCCAAAGATTCACCAATGACATTTGACTCAAATAGAATTAATCTGAGATTAATTATGAGAGAGAAAATTAATATGGGATTAATTACGGTAAGAATTAATCTGGGATTAAATTCGTATAGAAGAGAGAACGTGATTAACTTAAAATTAATCGATAAAATAAATTTAATAGTTAAATTGGATTTTTCTATTTAATTTATTTATTTATGGCTAAAATAATATATCAGATATATTAATTGAAATCGGATTTCAATACGAAATTAAAATTGGATTTTAATTCGGGCGAACGAATTAATTTAGAATTAATTCGAAAGCGACTGTCGTAATAATTTTACGAGGCATAATTATTTAATTAAATTGGATTTAATTATAGCGCGACGGCAAATTCGTTTGATCGGAATTAAACGAACCCGATAAAATTGACCGTGACTTTGGAGGGCCCAAGTCAAGTTATGTGTAGTGTAAGCCAACTCAAATTTTGAATTTAAAATGTGGTGGGACCACATGACTTACATCAAATGTCAATTATTGATGGAAGTAGTTGGCTTTAATAAAATGCATCATTTAACACACACAACAACCAAGTTTTGGAAACTATTCACTCTCTCATCTCTTCTCTCTTCTCTCATTGTCGATTCTTCTTCTCTACATTAGTGAATTTTTGCTTCAACAATTTCATCAAAGCTAGCACTTGGAGGAGTCAAATGAGGTGATAGGGAAACTCACCCAATGAACAAACAACTAAGCAACAAGCTTGGAGCTTCATCCAAAAGAGCAAATTTTTGAAATTTCTCCAAAAATCAATGTAAGTGATTCCGCCACTTTTCTTGATTTTTTTCACATATAGAATCATGTTTAGGATCTTGTGGCATGTCTTAGAGACTAACAATGTTAACTAGAGCCTTGCTAAATATGATTTTGAAAATTAGGGTTCATAAACTTTAATTAGGATTTTTTGCTTGGAGAATGAAAATTCAAAATTGAGTTGTTGGTTGATGTTAGATGATGATAACTTGGAGTTTTGCATTGTTGGATTGTTGAAAAATTGATTGGATCAAATTTCCCTAATTCCCTATCATGGCTGAAACTTACCCTAGATTTACTCATGGTGATTTTTAAAAAATTTGACACTTGGATGTGTTAATGGCATGATATATATGTTGAATGTTGATTTAATTGGATTGGAATCAAATTAGATGTTAATTTCTTGTCATTGCCGTGAGAAGCATGTTTGTTGGAGACTTGATTTTGCTTCAATTTGTGTTGGACATGAATTGAAATGATAAGGATGATTAATTAGATTAATTAATATTTGGAAATGTTAGATTAATTAATTAGTTATGTTAATTACACTTAAAATGGATTAATGTAATATTTGAAATATTGTATTAATGTAAATTAGTCTCTAAAATACTAAATGGGCTAATTTGGTTATATTTGGATTAATGGGCTTGGTTGGGCCAAGTTTGGTTGTGGACAATTGGGTTGGATCAAATTGGGCCTAAACTATTTCCATAAAAGTCCAAAATATGACTTTTGTGCCTTTAATAATCTAATTGGGTCTAATGGACCAAAATTAATTTATGGCATAGGGTGATTCCATAATGGCCAAAGTCCATGCCTAAAAAATTAATTAAAGCCCATTGGACCTAATAAAATTGGCATTGGATGCTAAATGGGCCTTTGAGACCATTTGGATTGGATTTGGAATCCAAGTCTAAAAAAGGCATTATTATAATATAATAAGTGTAATTGTTTAATTTGGAATTAAACTTGAATTAGTATTGAATACAATTTAAATTGGATTTAATATTGTAGTTCGATATAATTCAAGAATACTTACTTTGAGTATATATTCTTAAACGAGTTGGACTCGCGCAAATCAAATCGTTGTATAAACATTGAATGGTCATTAATTGAAGAATTAATTAATTGGATTACATTGATTGACAATATTCTATTTGTGAACGCTTAGATGTATTTTTTTAAATAATGTATATCAGATGGATATTAGATGGGTGGGAGCAATTTTGGAAATTATTGTAAATATTGTATTTATTTGAAATTGGACCTGCGTGTCCAGCCTATCACCTCTTATTCTCATTGTATTTCTCTTCTCACCAATTCCCCTCAATGTAAATGAGGTTTCGTATGGTGTTATGTAATTAGGTATATAGAAGAATGTAAAGTGCTAGCGGGAGAGAGGAAACGAAAAGATAGAGATTTGTTCTAGGAACAAAATGTATGTGTGTTGGGGTAGTTTTGGAACCCCTAGGGTCGGATCGGTACTTCTGACAGTGGAAATGGGTCTAGTCCATGGATATCAAGTTTGGGTGTAATTTTAAATCATTTAATAAAATACTATATTTCGTTACAAGAGTATAGGAAAAAACCGGGACTGAATCAGAGTCTGAAAGCTCCAGAACGAGTGAAAACAAAATTGTCGCGCCCCAAAGATGCGTCGCGCGTGAGCTACACGCGCTACAGTGCGCGCTGCACTGTAGCGCCCAGCAGCTGCCCCTTTTTTATTTGTTTTTTCATTGCTTCTTTTCATTTGTTGCACAGCTCTCTGGTTCCAGAGAGCCGATGCAATTATGGTCTATTATTCTAATTATTTCTGATTTTTCTTAAACACTTTAAAAACTCTCAAAATTAATTTTTAATTTCAAAACCAACATTGACACATGTTATAGAATAAAAATCAAGTTTTTCAAATATCAAATATTTTTCCAAAAACATAAATTTATTCTAAATACGCATTTGCGTAAAATTTGAATCCAATACACAAACCATTTTAGAATCCCAATTAGAAATGTCTCATGAACAATTCTAGTCCACCTAAAGGTGGTCAAGTGAATCTAGAATGGTAGCCATAGCTCTAAGCTTTAATATAGACTTCCAAACTCTAATTAATTGTTCAATGTCCAACATGAACATCTTTGACCTAATTACAAGCATGTTGTGTTTATACTTCTAAAGTATCCTAACACAATTGATTAGTCTTATTCAACATTAAGCTATGTGATCATGCATCTAATACATAAATAAACATAGCTTACGAGAAGATCAAACATTACCTAGTAAGCTTGATGCAAGATCCAATTTACTTCTCCTTTGTTGAAATTGTTGGAGAACCTCCAAGGTGTGCAAGCTTGACTTCAAGATCCAATCTTGTTTCCAATGCTTCCAAGTTTCACTTCAAGATCCAATATTGATTTCTCCTAGATGAAATGTTTTAAGGACCTCACAAGCTTCTCTAAACACTTCTTTAACTTATGCTAAACTCTCAAGAATTTGCTTATACTTGTATTTGAACTTGTAATTAAAACTTTCATAAAGCTTGCTATTTATAGCAAAACTTATGTATTTTTTAATTAATAAAAGTTGTAATCAAATTTTAAGTGGGCTTAATCTAATTTGTCCAAATATGTATAATTAGGTGTGACTAATCTCCATTGTCTCCCACTTAAATTTAATCCAATTAAATCAAGCCAATGATTAGGAAATGGATTAGTTAAATGTTTGCCACATTGATTTAATCCAATTAAATCAAGCCAAAACCACATATTATCACATACTTACAATTACCATAATATCCTCAAATGGTATAGATAATTATGATTTTATAATTAAGTCCTTGTGTAATTATTGAATTAATTCAATTAATTCAATTAGGTCAAAGTAAATAATCAATGTTATCATATAACACTTGATTATCTTAGTTGATAATTATAATATCGAATATTATCTTTTATCAAAAATTAATCGGCTACCCAAGTGCTCAACGAGTACACTTCATATTGTGACTCTCCAAGTTCAGACATGTTCGTCATATAAGCCTAGCTAATATGTACGCAATTCGGCCACCTCCGAATTCGCAAAGAACACGAACGACCTTTCTGAACTATACAAGTCGAGGTCATCACATATGTTTAACAATCCCTCCGTCATAGGCTATCCGAGTTGTGTTTAGGAAACATAGAATATATCGTCAAGTTTCCAAGATGCACATCTCATGTCGACATGTCCACGATTCTTCATAACTGATGCGATCCACCCTAGGTGATCGAATTTGGCCAAAGATTTAAGAATCGTGACTTTACTAACATGGATACCTAAACTCTTTTATGGTACACATACGGGCCGACAGATCCTATTTTGCTTCGCACTTGATTATTGAGTGCATCGGTCCACACCCAACGAACATCTATAGGTCAGACCATGAAAGGTTTTTGACATACATGGCATCTAAGTGTGGAGGATCTCACACAAAATCAATGTTATCTTATAGTTAAAGGATTACATATGCTACTCGACTCGATGAGATTCCTATTGACGGTGGTGTGTACTTCCAACTATTAGGAATCACATGTGATTCATTCAGTATTCGCTCCAACGAATACCCACATGTCTATACGAGTTTCCAAAACTCATGGTACATCGCGTTAAACCATTGGAACTCCAATTCCAATATATGACATGTGCTAGTCTTCTAGGTTATTGGAATTCGACGGTATTCCAAAACCAACGACTATGAATATTTACTTTAAGAATAGTTTACACCTAGTGTCAAGACTATTCTAAGGTCGATGTCATTCTTAGCATATCTATACATCAATTTGATACGCATAATGACAATACCATTAATAAGGTATGAAATGAAAAATGTAGTTATTTTATTAATAAATAATAAAATGTACAAATCGTATTGGCACTCCAAGCACCAACTCCATCAATGTGATTATCCATCCGCATATCATTATTATATTTATCGCGCCTTATTGTGCTTTTAGAATGCATGTTTAAGGATGTATGATGAGACCTAATCAAATATAATAAATTGGTTGCCAATTTACGAAAATGCCCTCGTATTTAATATTAAGTGTTTCCTTCCATTGAGTGGTTCTCTCTCAAGATCCAATATTGGCTTTGATTTGTTGGCCAAAGTCAAGATCATTGTCTATCGCGGATGTGTTTGAACCATGAAATCTTTGTTAACATCGCATGTCTTAGGCAGTTGTGACTTGTTGGCCAAAGTCAAGGTCACTCTTGTTCATCAACGTGGATTACGAAGCTTTCCCACTGTCAATGGATCGCGTTTAACTGTAATCATTAAGATTGTTGAGCCAAAGCCAATGCTTAGTTGATTCAGAGGAAACAGGTTAGGAAATATATTATATATATGTTTCGAACTTGGATGTCCACCTACCGGATCTAGGAATTGGATGAGATCCAATTGATCTTAGAGATCTACCTAGTTAAATTTTATACAGCTTGTTGGCCAAAGTCAAGGTTGTGTATTATTTAACGAGATCCTAGCCCACTAGGAAACTAGGTTTCATGAGTACTCAACGAAGGGTTAGAGGCTCGTCGAAAATTAATGGGAGGCTCGTATTAAATTTGCAATTTCGTTTAATACTCCCTAATATGCGCATTCTATTATTATTATTTCTCGTTATTATATATATTAGTTGGACTAATATTATTCATTTATTATTTTCATGAACAGTTAGATTGTACTCAACACTACTTCATTTGTAGTTGGTTATATAGTTGGACTATAGTAACCATTGTATTTGAGTGTACCCGAAACACTTGATTGGATAGTTGGACTATAGCAATCAAATTGACTGGAAAGATAAGCGTTAAGGACATAATAATTGGTGAGAATGTCTTTAACGGCATAAATTTTCCAGACTGGGAAATGAACCTCAGGATAGTCCTAGGAGCTCAGAAGTTACTCTATGTAATAGAGAGACCTCTCGGGCCTGAGCCCGGACTTGAGCGGCCAATGGAGGATAAGCTTTGGAAGACTCATCGTGATGATAACTTTACTGTTCAATTCGTTATGCTTGCTGCAATGACTCCTCAATTTCGTTATCAGAACAAGGGATTGGATCCTTATGCGATGATGTTGAAGTTGAAAGATCTTCATAGATCTAATCTTAGATCTCAGAAGTATGATTTGTAGAAGAAGCTCTTTCTCTCTCGTATGTCAGAGGGTACATTTGTCGAATACTATGTGTCGCAGATGATTGCTGACATCGAACAGCTGGGTCAGTTGGGTATTACCTTCGAGGCTGAGACTTCCATAGATTTGATCTTACAGTCTCTGCCCGACTGCTGGGGCGGGTTCATCATGAACTATAATATGATGAACCAAGAGAAAACTCTTGGAGAGTTAATGGCTATGCTGAAAGAAGCAGAGTCATAGCTTCTGAAAGGCAAGAAGCGCGAGGCGCATCTTACTTCAACATCCAAGAAGCACAAGGCTTGGCCGAAGACTTCTGGGGTGTGAAGAAGAAGAAGAAGAATGGCAAGGCTCAAATCTCAATCATCACAATCTTCTGGGAAGACAAATGACATATCTAAAGACGTCTTCCTATATTGTGGTAAACGGGGTCACTGGAAGCGTGACTGTCGTAAGTTCAGGGCGGACTTAAAGGAAGCGAAGGCGGGCAAGGCTCCGGCTTCAGGTATGTTTGTTATTGAAATAAACATGTCTACTACCAGTTTTAAAAATTAGATTTTTGATACTGGATGTGGTACTCATATATGTACTGATGTGCAAGATCTGTAGATTAGCAGGAGACTGGCTTCAGAGGATATCGACCTGCGAGTCAGAAATGGGACGAGAGTCGCTGTTTTGGCCGTTGGCACCTATGTTTTTAATCTGCCCTCAAGGCATGTACTTACATTATGTGACTGTTATTTTGTACCTAGTTTGACTAGGAGTATTATCTCTGTATCTAGTTTAACCCGATGCGGGTATACCTTTGTATTCAGGAACATTGGGTATTTTGTTTATAAAGATGATATTGAGATATGTACAGCAGATGTGAATAATGGTCTTTATATTTTGAATATAAACGAATCTTAAACATATAACATGACAAATAAAAAGCTCAAATTGAGTAAAATAGTGAGACTTATTTGTGGCATTATCGTCTATGATACATTAACAAAACTCGTATATCCACACTTTCGAAGAATGGATACTTGGACGGATTTGATCATAATTCATATGATGTATGCGAGTCTTGTTTGTTAGGAAAAATGCCTAAAAAACCTTTTAGTGATAAAGATATTCGTGCCACCGAGCTATTACCCCTCGTTCATAGTGACATATGCGGGCCCATTTCTAGCCAGGCTAGAGGTGGATATGAATACTTCGTAACCTTTTACGGATGATACATCGCGTTATGGTTATGTGTATCTTATGAAACACAAGTTGGAAACTTTTGAGAAATTCAAAGAGTTTCGACACGAAGTAGAAAAAACAGACTGGCAAAAGTATTAAAACATTACGGTCGGACCGTGGTGGAGAATACTTAAGCAATGAGTTTCAAGATTACTTGAAAGAATATGGTATTCTTTCATAGTGGACTCCTACCGGAACACCTCAATTGAACGGTGTGTCCGAACGGAGAAATCAAACTTTGTTGGACATGGTAAGGTCTATGATGAGTCGCACAGAGCTACCGATTTCCTTTTGGGGATACTCATTAAACAGTGCAATACTTATTTGAATAAGGTTCCGTCAAATTCTGTTGAACAGACTCCATATGAAATATAGACATGAAAGAAACTGGGTTTCTTATTCCTGCAGATTTGGGGATGCTGTGCATATGTTAAACGTTTGGATAGTACCAAAATAGAACCCAAATCGGATAACTGCCTATTTGTAGGTTATCCTAAGGAAACGAAAGGATATTATTTCTACAACCCACAACAGAACAAAATATTTGTTGCTCTTCATGTGGTTTTCCTAGAAAAGGAATTCATGAATGCAGTGATAAGTAGGAGGAAAGTAGAACTCGATAAAAATTGGAATGATATTGTTTCTGGCACCGTCCCCCTCACGGAACACGAACAGTCCATCAGAGATGAGATTGTTCCATAATCTTCTGATACATAAGAACCGCGTAAGTCGGAGGGAGTCAGAAAACAACCTGAGAGGTATGAGTTTCTGATCTAACCTCATGTAGACATTAATCTTATTGAGGAAGATGAACCAGGTACGTATGAGGAAGGGATACAAGGTATCGACTTCACTTTATGGCAAGAAGCCATGAAGTCCGAAATGGATTCCATGTATACCAATCAAGTTTGGACACTGGTTGATGTACCAGAAGACATTAAGCCTATTGGTTGTAAATGATTCTTCAAAAAGAAGACAGACATGGTAGGCAACAAACAAACGTACACAGCTAGGCTTGTAGCTAAATGGTATCGTCAACGACATGGTGTCAATTACGACGAAATATTTTCACTCGTTGCCATGATTAAATCCATTCGGATAATGCTTGCTATTGCTGCATATTTCGATTATGAAATATGGCAGATGGATGTCAAAACCGCTTTCCTTAACGGAAACCTTTTGGAGGATGTTTATATGCAACAACCTGATGTTTTTATCGTACCAAGACATGCAAACAAGGTTTACAAGTTAAACCGATCATTTATGGATTAAAGCAAGCATCGCGTTCTTGGAACCATCATTTTGATGAGATCATAAAAGAATATGGTTTCATTCAAAACGAAGATGATTCTTGTGTATATAAGAAGGTTAGTGGGAGCGCACTGACATTCATTGTCCTATACATTGATGATGTATTGCTTCTTGGAAATGACATTCTCATGCTACAATCAGTGAAAGATTGGCTTTCATTAAAATTCTTCATGAAAAACCTAGGAGAGGCAGCCTTTATTCTAGTAATAAGGATCTGTTGGGAAGCGGCCGCGAGTGCGCAGCGGAAAATTAAAATTATTATGATGCTTTCCCTTTGTCCAAGACCTATTTGTTTTGATTATTCTACAAGCCTAGGCATGTTACTATATATTCTAAGCATAAAACTCATAAAACATGCAAAGAACATAAACCTAAACATGCTAACTATCATAAGAACTCTAATTAAAATAAAGAAAGAAAAAAACTTACTTGAACCGAAGACTCATCCAGTCCTCCCTCCAATCTACAAGCTTTTCTTGAACTCAGCAAGCTCTTCCACGTTCCAAATAGCCACCCAAGTGTGTGGCCTCCAAAGATGCACACACCAAAGTCAAAACTCAATGGCAAGACTACGCCTTGAGTGCACGAGTATTTTGCCACTGGTGCTAGCCTAAGCAAATACCTCAAAAAATTTAACTCGAGGTTCTTCTAGTCAATTAGACTTAAGGATCCTCAAAATCAGTGGCTTACTCTTAAACTTTAGAATGAATATGGATTTGAAAAAATAGATTTATTTAATAAATGAGTCAATTCGATTCGATTCATTTATTAAACGAATTAAATATAAGTTTTTTAGTTTTTTGATTCATTTATTCGTTTAAGATCTGTTTATTATTTTTCTTTACTAGTTGTTATTTTTCAACTAAAATTCGAGAAGTTATTTCTAATTACTACAGAAAAATAATATTATATATATTTGATAAACCATTTCTAGTAAATTTATTAATTGCGTATTTCATACATATATATTTATAAAGAATTAATGTAAATAAACTATGGTAATTTATGTCATTAAATAATATCATGAATAAATGAAATTTATATTCGATTCGTTTAATAAATAAATTGAATATGAATCCTAATATTATGATTTGATTAGTAAACAAATCGAATATGAATTCATCATATTTTGATTCGATCCATTTAGAATTCGATATAAATTCAATTTATCGATTCATTTCGCCACTCCTCTTCTAGGTTAGATTTACTCACACATGTTCTAATATATTTTCTATTGCAATATATAACACAACTACACAAAGGGATACTAAAAACATGCTATAATATTAGTTAAAAATAATCAACTAATATCTTTATTAGCAAAATATAACACAGGGGTTACCGAAAATTATTTTAAAACCCAATGGGTCTCGTAACCTCATTATAAATTTCTTAAATTGCCAAGCTTTCAACATGATTTATCTTTACATATTTTTATATTATTATTTATTAACTGGATTCCTTGAAGTAATAATCTAATTGGACCAAAGAAATGCAAATAAAAACATGTTGGTTATAAAATAATAAATAAGGATTATATATCATTTTATTATTTCAGAAATTACAATAATGATCACAAAGCATTCATATTCCTCATGGTGCGTCTGATTTCAAATTCAATATGATGTCTATTCTATTATCAATTGTTAAAAAAAAAATCATAAATTAGACATATCCAATTAATCCAGTGAGAAAATGAAAGCACCAGTATATGTCAGTATTTTCAAAACACCAGTATTGATTGAGAATATAAACTTACTTATAAACTCATCAAACTCTACTCCAAATTATACATCTTTTCATCATACTTAATTGAGCTTTCTTCGGTTATGTAAGTTGCAATTCGGTACACAAAGAATATGTCCATTTTGCCCTTATTTATTTGAGATTAAATGTCCTTGTACAGTTTTACTTTTGAAATAAGTCTGAAAATTTTCACACATAAATAACGACTAAAAAAGACTTTTAATTTTATGCTAGCCTCCTCTATAAAAATAACACTATTGAGAATAAGAAAAAATTTATTTATTTAGTTATCGAAAAATGAATACAATTATGATTAGGAAACATGTCATAAGAAATTCGACAAGTTTAATATTAGTTATCGATACCTAATACAACCCTCACCTTTTATCTAAACTTGGGACTGGTTATGAAAAGATATTATAACTTAAATATCGGTCAACGTTGAAACATCTCAGTATAGACAGAGTTAATTTAGACATATCCAATACTTTTAAGTGATTCAGTGAGAAAATGAAAGCAAATAGTGTTATCATATGTCAAACGAGGAAGTGGAATGGTTAAGTTGACATTGACAAAACCATATATTTTATGAAGTTTAATGAATAATTTCAAAAACAACACATGGAATGAAAAGATACATGTATCTGACCCTATGTAATGAGAAAATATTTAGTTTGGTTATTGAAAAATGAATATAATACTAATTTATCTGGAAATTAATTTTATTAATTTAGGAAGAGTTTTATATTTTAATTACTTGTCTATTATCTTGGTACATGTATAACATAATATTATTATGTTATTATTTTTTTCATATTTGATTAATTATTAATTTATATTTTGTTGGACCCTAAAGGATTTGAAAAAATTATTATGTTTATACATGTAGCGAAATTATTAATTTATTATATTGGCTTAAGTCTAGACTGGACAATTTTATTGTTTAATTAAAGTTACTAACTTTTCAAATATATATTTATCAAAATTTTACTTTAAATTGTGTTTCTATTTTCTATAATTCAAACTAATGGTATATTTAGTAGAAAGTATTATTACACATTATAAATTAATTTATAAGTTATGAAATAAATACTAGAATATAAGATAACGTCAAAAAATATTCTATTATTATGATGCTAAGGAATGCTCTAAGGACACTCATTAAGAATTTATTTTTGGAAAATTTTGATGAGAAAAAAAAAATTTGATAATTTTTTATTTCCCTAACGAAATATTCGTGAAACGAATTTTTTAAAAAGTCCGCAGAATACTCGTTAACATTGAAAAATTATATTATGTTTCGGGTGTATATGTCATCTCTCTCACAATAATTAGGTCACATAATTTTATGGGACCCAACTTCTCTAAGAGAGATGACATATACATCCGAAATATGATATACTATCTCGTTAACATGACCCAAATTATCTCTTTTTTTTTTTGGAGTGTTAGGGTGATTGGAGATTTGGGGTAATGATGGTTGTTGAGTGGGAAAGTCAAATTAGTAAAAGATGAATTTGGATTCAGTGACGGTAGTGCACGACATCGCGCTAACACTGCCACGTGATTGACTCTGATTAAACTGGAGTGGAGCCCACTAGTCAATTTCTATTGGCTCTGTTACGTATGCATACTTCCACTAAGGGTGGGCAAAAAAAACCGACCGAACCGAACCAAATCGCAAACCGAACTAAACCGGACTGAATTTACGGTTTTTCTAACGGTTCGATTTGCGGTTCGGATTGGATCACCCCAAACGATTTACGGTTCGGTTCAGATGCTAAACCGAACCGCACCTGTTAAACCGAACCGAACCGTTATAATTAAAAAATTATATATTTTTATAAAAAGATTTGCATTTTTCTTTTAATTTTACTTTATATTTTCTTTTTATTAGTATGTTAATACTTTTATTCTTAATTTTTTTATTAATATATTTTTTTGTTAATACTTTTATTCTTAAATTTATTTGTTAATAATTTTATTCTTAAAATTGTTGTTTTATGGTTTATTCTTGAAAGTAAGATGTTAGATTTGTCCCTTAATTAGAATTATGGTAGCATCATTATTCGAGGTAATTTTTAAAAAATACAAGAATTAATTGTGCCTCATTTTTCAATCTTCTATTGAATGCATGTGTTTTCTAGAGTCACAGCTTACACCGTAACACTTCATACTATTTGTTCGCTAGACTAGTTTTTTTGTCTTCACTTAAGTGGATGAATTTTTTTTTAAGTAGAATAATCTGTAAACCGAACCGAACCAATCCGTAAACCGCTGGTTTAAAAATTTTTCAATCTGAACCAAACCGTTATTTAATGGTTTGGTTTGAGAGGTAAAAAATATGGACCGTAAAATATGGTTTGGTTCGGTTTTTAGCAAAAACTGAATCAAACCGAACCGCGCCCACCCCTAACTTCCACTTACAATTTAATAAGGATGATAATTTGGGTTAGAATTCATTTATTAGTTCGATTCGCTTTAAAACGAATACGAGTTTGTAAAAATGAATTCGTTTAATAAATGTGTCAATTCGATTCGATTCATTTATTAAACGAATCAAATACGAATTTAAGCTCATTGATTCGTTTATTCGTTTATAATTCATTTTAATTTTTTTTTTTTTACTAATTATTGTTATTTTCAATTAAGATTCGAGAAATTATGGCTAATTACCATAGAAAAATAATATTGTCGATGTTTGGTGAGGTATTTTTAGTTAATATATTAATTATATATGAAATATGTATATGTTTATGAAAAATTAATGTAAATAAATTATGGTAAATTATGTTATTGAATAATATCATGACTAAACAAATATTCGTATTCGATTCGTTTAATAAATGAATCGAATACGAATCATGATATTAGGATTCGTTTAATAAACGAATCGAATACGAATCAATTACATTTTGATTCGATTCGTTTAAGATTCAATATAAATTCAATTCGCTTATTTGTTTTGTCACTCCTACCATTTATATAACTGGTTGGTAGGTTTGTTTAGCTGTCACTTTAAGCTGTCATCCAATTAAAAAGTTATAGATCCTCTGATACGTTGCATTGTGACTCAACCGACCAAATCTATAAACAGTATAAATTTATATTTCTCCAACTCAATTCTATATTTCTATTCGTATAATCCGTGTCAGTATTTATAGTGACAAAATCAATAATTCAAAGATCATTTTGAACAAATTTACAGAATCGGCCTACTTCATAAATAATTTTATTTAATTTTTAATTATTGGTTTTAAAATTTTAAACATATTTAAACCGATCTGATTCAATTCGTCGATTTTGATCGATTTCTTTCGTATTGATTTTTAAATATTAACCAGACCAAACATAAGATCGATTCTTGGTTCGATCGATCAAACCGGTCAATCCAATCTGATTTTAAAAGCTAAGATCTACTTAGATTATGAGATGACCCACAGCTTTGGTTTTATAAGTGGAAAAGATTTTTAATTTTTAAAAAATTTAATAATCCACATTCAAAATAATAATATATGTATAAGAAAGGAAAAAATTAAAAATTAAAAATTAATCATATAATATTAAAAATATCATATAAATTAAAAAATACAAATAATTAATATATAATATAGTTATATAAAAACAAATAGAAATTATGAAATTAAAGGGAAGGGGCTTACAGCTGGACACTATCTTGTGTTATTGTTTCTGCTAAGCCATAAAAGGATCCACACCATATAAACTTGTTTGTATTGATAGACTTGATCATTACATCTGCAAAGTTCTCATTGGTGTGTACCTTCAATAAGTCCACAGTGTATTGTTCCACTACTTCACGAACAAAGTGGTAGTGTACCCCTATATGTTTTGTTCTTGAATGAAAGATCATATTTTTTGCAATATACAAAGCACTCTGACTGTCACAAAATAAAAGAATCTTCTCTTGTTTGTGCCCGAGCTCATCCAATAACTTTTGAAACCAAATAGCTTCCTTGCAAGCTTGTGTAGCTGCCATGTACTCAACTTCTGTTGTAGACAAAGCCACAACACTATATAACTTGGATACCCAGCTCACTGCTCCTCCAGCAAGTACAAACAAATAATATGTGGTGGATTTTATTTTGTCAATATCTCATGCAAAATCTGAATCCACGTAGCCTCTGACAACTAATTCTGATCTTCCATAACATAATACAACATCTGAGGTTCCTTGGATATATCTAAGGATCCTCTTAACAGTATTACAATGCTCTCTACCAGGATTCGTATAAAATAACTAACTACTCCAACTACTTGTGCAATGTCTTATTTTGTACAAATCATGGCGTACATTAAGCTTCTCACTGTTGATGCATACGGTACTCGAGACATCTCCTTCCTCTTAGCTTCATTACTAGGACACATAAAAAATGATAACTTGAAATTAACAAGAAGTGAGGTAGAAATTGGCTTACAATCTTCCATATCGAACCGCCGTAAGATTTTCTTCAAGTAATTTTTCTGAGAAAGCCAAATCTTCATGTTATTTCTATTTCGATGTATTTGCATCCCTATAATCTTATTTGCTAGTCCCAGATCTCATGTCAAACTCCATATGTAACAGTGCCTTTAATTCTTGGACTCGATCTTTGTTAGGGTCTACTACTAATATGTCCTCCACATACAACAGTAAAATAATAAAATCATTATTTCCAAATCTCTTGTAATATGTACACTAGTCTGAACTGAGTATGTTGTCCCCAAGGCAAATAATGAAGGAATCAAATCTCTTATACCAACATCTCAGCGCCTGTTTGAAACCATATAGAGATTTGTTCATCCTGCAAACCAAGTTCTCATTGTCTATTTCAGCAAACCTCTGGTTGGAGCATATAAATTTCTTCTTCAAGTTCTCCATAAGAAATACAGTTCTTACATCTAACTGTTCCACATGTAGGTCAAAGGTAACACACATAGCCATGGCTACTTTGATTGTTGTAAGTTGAATCACCGGAGAAAATATCTCGTTGAAATCAATCACTTCTTTCTGAGTATATCCTTTCACCACCAATATTGCACGATACCGCTCCACTTGATCATTGCTATCTCGCTAGATCTTTTAGACCCATTTATTACCAATGACGTTTCTTCCACATGGTAATGGTACTGGATCTCATGTATTATTTATGTGCAAAGCTTCTATTTCTTCATGTATTGCTGCCATCCACAAAGATGCATTTACATCTTTTATAGCTTCATGAAAAGTTGATGGCTCTACATCCTCTGTTAGAAGACAGTATGCAATGTTACTCTTCGTATCATACTCTGAGTGCCCACTTGGAGGCCTTCTCTCTCGAGTTGATCGACAAACTTTAGAAGCTTAAAACTCAATTGGTTCTGGTACCTCGTGCTCTGGTGCTGCTTTAGAAGAATCTGAATTTTCTTGTTCTGTATTATTTTCCACCATTACTGTTATAGCCTATGTACTTTTTTTTGAAGTGCTATCATTTTCTTCTTTTTATAGTTGATTTTCTACGAATATCACATCTCTGTTGATGGTGATCTTGTGGGTAATGGGATCCCACAAGCGATATCTCTTTACTCCATCAGCATAACTTAAGAAAATACATTTTCTAGATTTTGGATCTAGCTTTTTTCTTTCTTGACCGTTGTACATCACGTACACAGGATAACAAAAAATGTGAAGAGATGAGTAATCAGCTGGGTTTCCGCTCCACATCTCCATCGGTGTCTTTAAATCATTGGCAGTTGATGGAGATTTATTTACAACATAACATGTTGTATGAACTACATATGTCCAAAAGCATTTTGGTAGACTAATTGTTCTGAGCATAGCTCTTACTCTTTACAGCAGCGTTCTATTTATCCTTTCTGCCACACCATTTTGTTGAGGAGTGTATGCCGTAGTAGTTTGCCTTTTGATGCCTTCTTGCTGACAGTATGCATCAAAATCCTTGCTGTAATATTCTCTTCCATTATCTGTCCTTCAACACTTGATTCTTTTTCCATTTTCTACATCAATTTGTGCTTTGAAGTTTCTGAAAATTGGCATCACATCTGACTTGTTTTTTATCGGGTACACCTCACATCTTCTAGAAAAGTTGTCAATAAATGATACAAAATACTTTACTTTCCCCAGAGATTGAACCGGTGCTTCCCAAATATCAGAGTGAATCAATTCTAAAATGTTTTTGCTTCGGGCACTTGACTTGCTGAATTTTATTATGTTTTGTTTACTTGTAGCACAATGCTCACAAAACGATAGACTAACTGCTTTCAAGTCTGGGAGTAGCTTTTGATTGATGAGAATCTTCATTCCATGTTCTGACATGTGACATAGTTTTTGGTGCCACAACATAGAAGCTTCCTCTCCAAAATCCAGTGATGATACTGATGCAGTTGCTTCCTGAATCGAGTCCCAAGAGTATATACAAGTTTGCTGAAATCTTTTCAGCTTTCAAGACAGTAAGTGTTCATTTCACCATTTTTAATACTTCAT
This sequence comes from Zanthoxylum bungeanum, assembly GCA_019454045.1. NCBI lineage: Eukaryota > Viridiplantae > Streptophyta > Magnoliopsida > Sapindales > Rutaceae > Zanthoxylum > Zanthoxylum bungeanum. Next base: position 12,624 of record SKCR01053707.1, on the reverse strand, counting down.
TTTCAACAACGGTCTTGTATCCGAGGTCATCTAACTGTCCAATTGACAGAAGATTTTTCTTCATTTCCACAAAATGTCGAACATCTTATACAATGCGAATAGTACCATCGTACATCTTTATTTTGGTGGCTCCAATCCCAATAATTTTCAAGTCATGATTATTGCCTAGAAAATCGATCCTCCAGAGACAGGTCATAATGACAGAATCATTTTCTCCTAGAGGTCATGTGCCATGTTGCTACAGAATCAACCAATCATGCATCACTTAGTTGTTTTCTACTATCATTGGACACCATTGCTACTTCACTGTAAAGTACGCCACCTTGCAACACATCCCTGAGATTTTGTTGCAACATGGGCTTTTCTCTACCATTCTTCAGATTCCTACAATCTTTCTCGATGTGCCCTTTCTTGCCACAGTTTTAGCATTTAACATTCTTCTTACTTTTTGATTTCGATCTGCCATGGTTTTGACTCTCATTTGAGCCACATTCAGTTGATCTGTCTGTTATCACCAATGCTTCTACTTGTTACGAACTAGATGATTTGTCTTCCTTATTTTTGAGCCTAAACTCTTCTTCTAGAGCAGCAACTGTAACTTCGTCAAAGACTAGATTACCAGTGACAACATTACTTGTTAAGTTGATAATAAGTTGATCATACGAATCAGACAGACTTTGAAGTGGAATCTACGTACGTTCATTTGTTGATATATTATAATCCAACACAGTGAGTTGGGAAAATAGTGTATTCAAGTTGTTGATGTGATATGTCATAGATGTGGACTCACTCATTCGAAAAGTGTAAAGTCTCTTCTTCAAGAAGATCTTGTTGTGTAGTGACATGACCTCGTATAATTTGGTAAGTGTATCACAAATATCTTTTGCAGTCCTCTTCTCTGCAACACTGGATAACACAAATCTGCTAAGGCTAGATGCAAGTTGCCTATAGTGTTCTCATCCATATCCTTACATTTTTCATCAGTCATTCCATCTGGTCTCTCTCCGATTGCCGCTAAGTAATTATATTTTCTCAAGATTGCTTTTATTTTAAGTTTCCATAGAGAAAAGTTGCTCATTTTGAACAACTCAATTTTGAAATTTCCTACCATGTTTCTGATGACGATCATTTTCTCACATGAACCGACTTTTACTATTTCACTGTGAATAGAATCGTATAAAATATTATATATGTGAATAATACTGTATACATGAATAGTACCGTATACGTGAATAGTATTATACCATATATGTGAACAGTCTCCGTGAACAGTAACCCTGAACCTGAAGCGGTAATACCAATGTTATGGGATTGTGGACTGAAGCTGACACACAAGTAAAATGAAATTGAGAATAATTGTTAGTTTAGAAAGCGTTGTCTACCATAGAACAACAATCATAATTATTGGGGCTTATCCTACCATAAATATCAACAATAAAATAAAGCAATGAGACACAGATTTAACGTGGTAAAACCCTCAATGTGAGGGAAACATCCACGGATAAATGTAGAATGATTTTACTATAGAGGAAAAAAATTTACAACCTCTCTAAATATAAGGAATGTGCAATCTCATACTCTCTTAGAATATGATAACTACAACTCTCTCACAAACTCTTAAGAAAAAACTATATTTTATCTCTTATAATACAGAGTATTTGGTTGAGAATGAGATGAAAAAAATAATGAAATGAAACATCTATTTATAGGCATGAAATTCACTATGTAAATAGTGAATTCTAATTATTTATTATTTTCTTTTTAAACATGTGGGATCCACCAAAATTTTTTTATTTATAAATATAAATCATTACATATTTCGGTGTAATGATTAAGGGGTGCATTTAGCAGTGGGCCTGAGGCGAAAGGTCGAAATTACCCTTGGACCAAATTTGGCCCGTACAGCGTCAAATTTTTAGTTTGACGCATAAGATTTTTAGCGACGAATTTTTTTTTAAAAGTCAATAATATTGTAGTAGTATAAATATCCCACCTACCAATGGATATGCTAATTTAGTAGTCCAGAATGGGCGTGACTTGGTGGTGTAGAGTTCAGGTTCTGATATTCAGGTCCTGAGTTCGAATACATACATTGTGTTTCTTGTAAGAGTCTAGGACCGCTGGGGTTTTTACCTATTCTGCTTAAATCCGGAAGGAGTGATTTGGCGGTGAGATTTTTAAACGATTTCAAAAAAAAAAAAATTATAAGGACGTGGGAAATTATATAGTGGGTATTGTGTTGTGGCTTGCTTGTAACTTTTGTGGTGTTATCTTTTTGAAGCTTTACATGTTGTTGATAGTCGTTTTTAGGGAAGTCTTCATCGATTTTTCTGCAAGAGAATTTCCACCATGCACTTTACGCTTGCGTCGTCTTATATTTTTATGTTAAGCGTAAAGTTAGAATAAAAATAAATTTTATTTATTTAAATATGTACATAGTGTAATTCAATTAAAATCACATTTAAAAATAAAAATAAAAATTGAAGTGGGTTTTTCATGAGCTATTTGACATGCATGTCATGCTTTGGTCTCAATCGTGTCTTAAAATTTATGTCCCGCCTGACCCACGTGCGGGTCGTGCTCATGATAGACGTGTGTCATATATCCTGATCCACCTTATATCTCTAACCAAATATATTTTAAAACTCGTCTATAAACCTAAATTAAATAGGGACGTGTATGGTTTGATTCGATTCAGTATGATTATAAAAATATATAATTACAATAATTAGATTTTTTAAAGTAATCGTTAGATTTTTCTCTTTTAGAAAAATTTAAAATTATTTTTAATTATCGATTTGGTTCGGTTCAATTCAAATTTTCAGTTTTTTTACAATAACAATAAAAAATTAGTAACATTTATTCAAAAAAAAATATTTATACTATAGCTCTTTATATTAGACCCGGCCGGCGGTTCGGTTCCGGTTCGGAAACCGAACCGAACCGGCCGGTTTCCGGTTCCACAAGTGTGGAACCGGAACCGTAAACCGAACCGGAATCGAACGGTCTCGGTTCCGATTCGGTTACCGTTTTTTTTTTTTAATTTTAATAATAAATTTTAAAAAATAGAAAAAATTCTATAATCGTAATGTTTTTTCAAACCATCACATCATTTTTATAGAATCTTTTTTTATAAAATCTTTTAACATATAATCATTTTTATAGCCAACTCTTGGCTACTGCTTTCTTTATATAAGCGATGTGGGATATTTGTTATTTGGCTATTTGTCTCACATCGCTTATATGAAGAAGTCAATAACCAAGAGTTGGTTATAAAAAGGATGTGGACATTCATGTTTTAGTATTGCAATTTTAAACCTCATTATTATTAATAAAAAAAAATTAAGATTTACTTGTGGAACCTTACGGTTCCAAGTAATATATATTTTTTTAATTTCGGTTCCAACCGGAACCGTACGGTTCCGGTTGGAACCGCTGGAACCGTTCGGTTCCAGCGGTTCCAACCGGTTCGGTCAGGGTGAGAACCTAACCGAACCGGTCAGGTTCCGGAACCGGCGGTTCGATTCCGAACCGGAACCTTGGCCGGTCTACTTTAGATCATCATCCACACAAAAAAAAAAAAAAGTTTTTAATCATGAAATACAATAAATATAATATATAAAATAACAAGCTAACATGATAACATGATTAAACTTAAAAAATTCAATAAATCAAATTATTAATTAATTCGGTTTGATTCGGGTCTTTTAATTAAAAAATTATTCTAATTTAGTTCGATTCGATTTGAAGGCGGGAAAAAGTGGAGAGAATTCATACTTTCAAAGTATTGGACTTATTAATCTAGAGTCCAATTCACTTAGGACTATAAATGAGTTTGGCTTTGTTTTTCTTTTTATTCAGTAATGTCATCTTGCACGAATGCACCGTTAAGAATAGAATCTTCTTTTTGTTTTGGTTCTCCTTGCAATATTTGTTAAAAACTTATTTATGTTGAGTATGCTATTTTTTTTTCCAAAATAACCATTTTCTTTGTTTGGCTTTGGATGTGCGTTGTGACATCATTTATTTCAGAATACTAAGTGGGGATTGGAGTGCCTCTATTGTATTTATCAGATGGATTCCATAATAAATCCTCTCTGGAATAGATATAAATCGAATTGAATTGATCTCAAAGTATCTGAACTTCAGAGTGAGATGGCCTCGGTGGAGTGACATCACTATGAGGTGACGTCACTCCGGGGTTAAGTTGTAGTCATTCTGGGATCAAGTTCTAGTTTATTCGGAAGTCTTCGGACTTCAGAGTTCATCATGACCTCTCTCGTCTACTAGTATTGTATATTTAATAGTAGTATGACAAGTGTCATCATTTAATTGAATCTCTACATGTCCGTAACAATTCCACCAAAGAGGTATGTTGAACAAGATTCATCTGTGTGACGACACGTGGCTAACGGTGCATGACTAAAATTAGGCACCTATAAATTTAGTTAAAAAATCGAATACTTATTTTTGAAATTAAAAAAATAATTAATCTTGTTCGATTGATTCAATTTTAATTACATTTATATCCCTCCCTAATCCGAAATTTAAGGGGAAATGAGGTGGGCAAATTTCTCGTTAGGATTCAATGTTTCTTCCATTTGGCCTTAAAATTCGGTCAGCAAAAGTCAACAGAATCTGTTATAAATTCCAAAATATATTCTCTAATCTCTATGACCTCACCCAACATTACGTTTTACATCCATTGAGCTGTCACTGTGTGTCAGCCACACCGCACACTTCCACTATCTTTTTAATATATGGATGACATAATATGATTCATTATTAATAAATTTAAAAAATATATATTAAATTAGAATTAAAATGAGATAAATTCATATATAAGTTTAATTTTTTTTTTCTTTTTCACACATTTTTATGTTTTTTAATTTTTCAGGAAAGTAGTGGCTTTCTTTGAGTTTTCGCTTTAGCCGACTTCTCTGGATCAAACTTTTTTCAATAAATGAACTGAGCCATCGCTTTTTGGCAGAAGAAACAGAGTATGGAAGCTATCAAGAAACAAGCAATTAAGCTCAGAGAACAAGTTGCCAAGCAGCAGCAAGTCTGTTTTTTTTTTTAATTAATTTTTATTTAAATTATTTTATTAGTGAATTTAATATTAATTGTTTAATGAATTTGCAGGCAGTATTGAAACATTTGTTACATCTTGGCAATGAAACTGTTGAGGTTGATGAAGCTGAACTTGAGTGTCACCGACAACTTCAACTCTATACAATTCCACCAGAGCAGCTAAGGTACTGTCTTCCGACTCAAATAATATTTGAATATATTTTCTTGGGAAATTATCATATTTACACCCTATGATTGGCTTTTCTATGCAAATAACCTAAACTAGTGTGTTAATTATTACTCTGACGGAAACTTTTTAGGTGTAAATTAGTACTTTAATGTAAAATTGAACTTAAAATGTGTAAATTAGTACATTGACTAACTGACACTTTAAAGTGTAAAATTGAACTTGTTTAAAGTTCTCGGTTAATTTCATACCTAAGACGATCTTCGAGTGGAAAAATGATAATATCTCTAATTTTAAATAATATAATTTTTTTTTATCAAATAATAAAAGTAGAATCAGCTTTAACTTCCAACACAGTTGCAAGTGTTTACCAGGCCAGTAATGCCAAAAGGAGACTAATACTTTGAACGATTATGATGATTTATATGATTTATTTGAACAATATTTGAAAACATCTATGTAGCACAGCATTTTCAGAGGAATATCGTCCGTGGCGTTGAAGGGTTTGTTGCAGTAAGCTTGAAACAAATGGAAATAGGTTTGTTTACTCTTGCTTTCTTTTTTTTATTCATATTTGAATGATGTTTATTTTTCTTAACTAGCTTTATGCATTGAATTTCATATTAAAATATTTGTAGCGAGAAAGTTGGCCGAAGATTGTTGCAAATATGGAGCTGAGAATCAAAGTGATGATTCTTGCGTTGCAAGAGCTGCTCTTCAGTTTGGCACTTCACACGATTTGATGGAAAACGAGAGGGAAACATTGCTTGGGATTCTTGGCGATCAAGTAAATTCTCTCCTTGTTTTGTTTATGTTGTAATATTGTAGCAATCTCAGTGTGAACTCCTTAGGAACCCATCCTGCAAGAGATAAAAGATTATAGTGTTTTCTCCTATGAAAAATTTAAATTGCTATAAGCATACGTATGTAGTTTGTACATATGTGTATCTTTGCATTTGATTTTAGCTTGTAACAGGCGCCATTGGTTAACTTTTGAAAAAATATGTTGCTCGTAAAAATAGAAATAATTCCAAAATGGATTTTTATGTTAAATACTTCCGTAACGCTTATATTCTTCTAAGCAAACATAGTTCTAAAATTGTAAATAAAGGTAACAATCGTGTATACGTTTTATTAAAACCACAGCTAGTGGCATCCATGATACTGCTTCTAATGGTGAATATATTCTGTCACGTCCTACATGACTTGTAAGCCTTGAGTTCTCTTAATTAAGTTGATGCATTTTGTTGAAAGAGGCATGTGTAAAGCCAAAAATCAAATCTGTGAGAGTGAAGGATGAATGCGGAAGCCTTACAGTCCTAGTTTGAATATTTGTGTTGGTCTATTTCTTTCTATTACCTTAAATAAGTCGTCTATTTCTTTGTATAACCTTAATACAGAAAGAAGAACCCTAACATAAACACCAATCATCCTAAGAGTAAGACCCAAAATCGCATAATTTATTCTTATATACATTATATGAGTAGGACCAAATCAATGAATTACTGAAGGATCTTTTTAATTAAGGTTTCAGCTGTTCTTTTTCTTTTTACAATTATGTTACAGGTTTTTGGACATGTAGGTATCCAAGCCACTACGGGCATTAATCACTGGAGCACCTTTGGAAGATGCTCGGCACCTGACTCACCATTATGACAAACTCCAGCATGAAGTTGAAGCCCAGGTAAGCTTTGAGATAACATCTGCGTGTATAAGTTGATGCGACAATTATGTTCGATTGATATTGAATATTTTCACCAGGCAGCTGAAGTATTGAGGCGACGATCAAAGATTAGGGAATCGGATATATCAGCTGAGAGTGCTATGAAGCTTCGAAATGCGGAAGCAAGATTGACTGAGCTTAAATCTACAGTGATGGCACTTGGCAGAGAAGCAACTGCTGCCATGTTGTCAGTTGAAACACAGCAGCAACAGATGACATGTCAGAGACTTTTTGCGATGGTATATAAATTGATACTTGTGTGTGTCTGTACTGAAAATATTTTGGACTCATTAATTTTGCATATTAGTAGACTACCAGCAATGCTGTACAATTTAAGTCAACAATTTTTTGAAATGTTATAATATCAAATGCAGTTCTTACCACTGCGATTATAGCAAAAGATAGTGAAATTTTCCAATATCTTCTTAAATTGAAAGTAAAGACTGATATTATGGTTGCCCAAGTCTCCTAGTGTTCATCCATGACGGGGGTTTATATTGTCTTAGATTGTGTTTCTTGACGAGACTGGTCTAGTCTATTTCTTTCTCGACTTTCTCTTTTGGCAAAGTGTTTTTAATTGTTACTGCCCTGGCATTGGGCCTTTGCAGGTAGATGCTGAGAAAACTTATCATCGACACGTTATTGCTATTTTAGAGAAGCTATATGCTGAGGTTTGTGACTATGCACCCTAAGTCGTTTGTCTGCATCTACCCCTCCCTTGGAGCATCCTCTTTATGTTGACTGCTGATGAGATTGCCTTTATCATTTTCGTCTCTCCTATCTGTGCAAAGAATAATTGTGACTTTGAATTCTTTTCCAACCCTTGCTACTTGAATTAGATGATACTAGAGGAGCAATCAGAAGAGTCATCCTTGAGATCTGAGACTTTGCAAATGGATGTAAATGCCCCTCGTGGCCATCGGAATACTGATTCAGATGGATCCGATTTACAAACCCATATCAATCAGAAGGATGATTACTTTATAGCGAAAGTAAGGCTTCTGATCTCTTTCATAGTTAGTCCCCCTATTAATATTAACCTCCTCCAAAAAATAAATCTTAAGATATGTCATATATCTTTTACGATGTATACATGTGACTTTAGGGAAAGCTATGCTTTTGGTGAGAAATCAGGCATAGAAAGCTCATCTTTTCAGGCAGAGAAACTTGAGTGAGCATAAGCAGTCATATTAAATCCATCACTTGAATGATGTGGGACACTTGTAACCCTCATTATCTGTGGCTTTCTTATCTGAATCATGCATGTGTTGTGTCGTGTGTGATGTGGGCTTTGAGGTGTAGTCCATCCTTTACCATGTATTTTGTTTTTTTATTTGTTTTTGCGGAGAGAAGTCAAAATTTGAGAATGAGATGCCTTCGATAACATATCAACCATATTAAGTCCTATATAACTTGTATGTGACTCGGATAGCTCTTGGTAATAGTCCTGGAATCAGTTTTCACAGCTAGTGCATATTCTTTTCTTAGTAAATTAGAAGTCTTTTTTGGTATTTCCATGTTAGCCGTCATTGAGGTTGTTAACATAGATGTTGCCGCTACGGCTTTTGTTATTTTTCTTATACTAGAGGTTTATTTAGCCCATTCTCTTGCAGGTTGTACATCCATTCGATGCTCAAGCCGATGGGGAGCTAAGTCTATCAATTGATGATTATGTTGTGGTTCGCCAGGTACTTTCTTCTATACTAGTCCAAATAACAGCATATAGATTTTTCTCCTCAGCTATTGACTTATCTATTTAACAAATATTTTATATGTGATATTTAGAACTGTTGTCTATACCTGTTCGATATTCAAAGCTCATGGCAATTTGTGCTTAAATTTTTGTTTAAAAAGCAATGAGTTAACAAATAGCAACTGTTTGCTGATGAGATTATTATTTTCTGAAAACTAAACCTTATCTTGGCTCCTATTTAATTGATTTTTTGGGACAAGTATATGAGAAATGAATCCAGATATTTTTTCGAACTGCTGAAAAATGAAATATTGATTATCGAACCCCTTTATCTGTTTGTGAAAATAATGTGGCTTATACAAACTACCTTCACCTACAACTCATTCTCCTAGTTTTGTTGAACCTCACGCCTATCTAGCTGATCTTGAAAGCAAAGCGAGGATCTCTTATCTTATAATAATTTGGCTATTCTTATTTTAAAATTTCATGTGAATTCATATCTTGTTATGCTTCCATGGTTAATGCAATTAGCATGGTGTTTTTCAATTATTTCACCTTAAATATTTCAATGTTCAACCTCCTTTTAGTTGACCTTTCTTGTTGTAACTTTTCAAGGTCGCTCCTACCGGATGGTCGGAAGGTGAATGCAAGGGCAATGCTGGTTGGTTTCCGTCTGCTTACATAGAAAGACAGGAGAAAGCGTTGGCTAGCAAGATAACAGAAGCAAACTCATCACCTGAACTTGATGCTGATGCCACTTCTTAATGAACTCTTGCCAAGTTTGTATATGCTCTTTTTTCTTGTATTACTTTTGCCATTTTAGTTAATAGACGACTACCGCAATTGATAAGACAAGTGGTTTGATTGATCCTCATCCTCATGGTGAACTCTTGCTAAGTTTGTAATGTTCTTTCTCATGTATTATATTGCCATCTTAGTAAATATCCGGCTGCAGCAATTTCTCCAATTTATGTATGATGATTACATGAAGATGGTTCAAAACTACAGTTAAAACAGTTAAATCTGCCATGCTATACTGAATCAGAAGCTGATTCTGTTTCCAGTGCATGAAGAGTTTCGCCATTGTGAGATTTGAGAAGGGCAAATGTAAACATCGGTAACGGTTGTTCCATTATGACTTGATGTTAACTTGACGTCAGGCGTCTACAATGAAAGAAATTGATGGCATTTGCATCGTGTTCAGTCTTCTTGATCTTCGCCGAGGTTGGTAACAACTTTGTTCAAAGCAAGAACTCATAACTTCAGTCATCTCAATGTGCGTTACTGGAATAGGTAATGTAGCTGAAACCTCTCAATCCTTGGGTAGTTACATGCAATGCCATCTAATTTTTCATTGTAGCTTTTGCTAGAAAGTTTTGTATGTAATGCTGTATTCTGTTGATCAAAACTGGAGCAGGTTTTTGCATATTAGCAACCAGCCACTCATAGTCTGATAATGTAGCGTCAGATAATGGCTCCAAAAACTCGCATCTAGAAAGAATCTCAGTAGGGGGTACTCCAGCAATCAAGTTTGTATCTAGACTTGGTTTACCCTTCAGAAGTTCTTCAGGTGCTTTAACCAGAGTACTTTCAAGTGCAGATGGAGATGCGCCTGGGATAACCTCTTGCTTGAACGGCAGTGCTCTTGCCGTTTGCAAGCAGAACTCTATCCATTGATGGATTAATGGAGATGGACCTCTAACTCGCCCTCCGATTTGGTTTGTTTCAAGTCTTGAGGCAGCAGGGATTGCCTACAAAGATAATACGAATTACGAACTTACTATTCACATTTTTGTATCCACAGATCACTAACATGATGATGATGATAACGAAGTAAAAGTCAAAGTAGAATTGCAGGCATGGGCATACCCAAAGATCGATCCATAAGCTAGCACCAGACTTGGGAACAACCACTGCAACATTAGACATACGTTTGACAGCAGGAATAACATCACCACTCCACCCAACAGCCACCCATACATCTCCGACTCCAAATGCTTTAAGATAGTGTGTGCTGTCAAACAGTCGAACCTATTATATTATATGGAAACAACAAACATATTAGCATCTAGCTACAGATTATTGTATGAGATAAACTTTGGGGAGGATCGGGAGAATTCACATGTTCTTAGACACCTCCAAGCCCTCAATATTTGGATACCCTACTACAATTTTCAACAACTATTTTCTAGTACTTGCACCCTTGACTCAGAACTGGACGATGGAGAAACTTTAACAACTAGAATTTATAGATGACTCAGCTAAAATACTATGCACAAGAGATTTTATAGCAGTTATAAACCAAAATTTGTCATTGCTTCATCTCAAGGACTCGAGTTGCACTCATTTCACTACGTCAAACCAGAACTTAGAGTTTTCCTGTATCCACCTGATTGCACCTATACACCTTCACTACCACTAATGATCACATAACTTTTGGACATTGGAGTGCCAGACAACCTGGTCACTTACAAACCTATATTTGCTTTTAAAAATGCATCCATCAAAGTAGAGTGACTTGTATTTTTGTCGCTTCAGAATGTTAGTCTCTATTGCTCTTATATTCACATTGAGAAAACAAACCAAATGTGATCAATTTAGCCACTTCAAATTATTTTTGTTTTGGTAATTTAATAACACAGAATCTCTCATTCCTAGCCATTTCTTCTGTTACATTTTGGAGAAATAGTGTTTCTGATATTGCATCCTTTTCAGAGAACAACAATAGCATATGTGTGCATTTGTATGAAAAGGCTGACTTTTACAAACAAAATTAGCCATCAGGTTAGGTAATAATATGCAACGACTAGATATTATCTCTATCAAAGTACCTGTTTTCCCAGTAATGCCAAATTCTGCTGAACAGCAATCCTCCCACCAGCAACTTGCAAATTGATGTCATTCGTATTATATGATGCTCCCATATACTTCAAAACTGCACCAATAACCTCTCTGGGAGAATTAACCATTGAAATCCTGCCTGCAAGCTCAGGCCGCCACAAATCTTTCCAGTCCTACAATAGCATTTTATTAATCATGTTATTGTGTGTACAATGCAGATCTCTCAAAACAGAGTGCAATAACTACCTAATTCTAGATTCCTAGGTGAACATATTGTGTATGACCAGAGCATGTCAACATATCTAACAACATCTTTGACTAGAGCATGTCAACATATCTTACTTTCCACTCAATAGCTTCTCAGGTTATAATATCTCAAGCTCTAATATTAATCCTAATGTACGAGATGACATAGCTAGAAAGAACTTATATGATTTTAGTAGTTCCCATCATAGCAAGACACGAATTAAGTGTCGTTATTACCATGCTAGAGTCACATAGCTTCTTGTTGTCCTTGGTGCGCACATCGACTATATCTAAGATGTCTAAAGAACCTTCTGTAGAAGATAATATTAATAGGTTTACTCAAGAAGGTCTCATAAGATGCATCTTATCCACACTTTGTCTATTAAAGACGCTAAAAAACATAAAGTCATAAACCCACAAAAGGAAATGCCCTTTCAGCACCACTGTATATTACCAGCGAGTCTGCTGTTTCTATAGATATTATGATCAATACTATTGAAGAAGACGACAGTCTTGGTTTTGTTTCATATACATGTAAATGAGCTTAAGCCTAAAAGACAATTACCTCTATTGGAGCCAATTTATGCTTTTGAAATTTACTTTTCTTGTATGCTATCACCATGGTTCCCCATCGATATGGTGCCGCCCATATTTTACCTCGAGGATCTATTTCTCCTGCATCGTTCCTGCGTAGATATACCTGAGACTTTGTTAGTGCAAATAAAAATGAATAAAATTACCTACTCACTATGAAATTGTCAATGTAATCGAAACACACACTATGTTACCTTCCATTTGTGACTTAAGCATTTAAACCAATCCTGATCTTCAGCTCCTGTTATTGGCTCAATTAATCTCTTCTTA
>SKCR01053706.1:0-29931 GCA_019454045.1 Zanthoxylum bungeanum | reverse complement strand
GTTGATGGATACTGACGACACTCTCGGAGAATTGTTGTCCGTACTGAAGGAGTCCGAAAAGGAACTCCTAAAGGGGAGCAAGCGCGAGGCGCATTATGCATCGACCTCTCATGCGCCAAGGGCCGGGCCCAAGGCAATTGGAGGTGCGAGGAAGAAAAGTTTCAAGAAGAAGGGCAAAGGCAAGTTGACAGTGGCTTCTAGGAAGCCAAAGGACAAATCTCGCGACATCTGCCTCTAAAACTGCGGCAAGAGGGGTCACTGGAAACGTGACTGCCGAATGGGCATTGGGCAGAGGGAGGATATCAAGGCTAGCAAGGCTATCGCCTCTGGTATGTTTGTCATTGAGATAAATATGAATACTTCTAGTTTTAAAAATTGGATTTTTGATTCTGGTTATGGTGCTCATATTTGTACTGATGTGCAGGATCTGCATGATAGCAGGGTGCTGGCGTCAGGGGAGATGGATCTACGGGTCGGAAACGGAACACCTGTTGCTGTTTCGCCGTAGGGACTTTTGTTTTAGAACTGCCCTCAGGGCATGTACTCAAAACTTATGAACTGTTATTTTGCCTAGTTTAACTAGGAATATTATATCTGTATCCTTGTTAACCCAGCAGGGTTACACTTTTGTATTCAGAAACACTGGGTGTTATTTATATCTGAATGATGCAGAAATTTGCACAGCTGTTTCAAATAACGGTCTTTATATTTTGAATATAAATGAATCTCCTAAAATGACAAACAAAAGGCTCAAAAGGAGTAATCTAAAGATGAAGCTTATATATGGCATTGTCGTCTAGGACACATCAACAAGACTCACATATCCACACTCTCGAAGAGTGGGGTACTTGGACGAATTTGATCCCAATTCATATGACGTCTGTGAATCTTGTCTTTTAGGCAAAATGCCTAAATCACCTTTTAGCGGTAAAGGTGAACGTGCCACAGAACTGTTGGCTCTAGTTCATACTGATGTATGCGGGGGCCATGTCTAGCCAGGCTAGAGGTGGATTTCACTACTTCGTAACCTTTACAGATGATGCATCTCGTTACGGTTATGTGTATCTTATGAGACACAAGTCGGAAACTTTTGAGAAATTCAAAGAGTTTCGACACGAAGTGGAGAAACAAACAGGGAAGAGTATTAAGACATTACGGTCAGACCGTGGTGGGGAATACTTAAGTTTTGAGTTTGAGTTCAAGATTACTTAAAAGAATATGGTATTCTTTCACAGTGGACTCCTCCTGGAACACCGCAATTAAATGGTGTGTCCGAACGGAGAAACCGCACCTTGTTGGACATGGTAAGGTCAATGATGAGTCGCACTGAGCTACCAATACCCTTCTGGGGATACGCATTAAACAGTGCTATACTTATTTTGAATAAGGTACCGTCGAAGTCTGTTGAACAGACTCCATATGAAATATGGACAGGAAGGAAACCAGGTTTCTCTTTCCTGAAGATTTGGGGATGCTGGGCATATGTTAAACGTTTGGAAGGTACCAAACTTGAACCCAAATCTGATAAATGCCTTTTCGTAGGATATCCTAGGGAAACCAAAGGATATTACTTCTATCACCCGCAAGAGAACAAGTATTTGTTGCTCTCTACATGCATTTTTCCTTGAGAAGGATTTTATAAATGCAGTGGTAAGTGGGAGGAAATAGAACTCGATGAAGATCGTGGTAATACTGTTCCTGGCAATGAATCAACGACGGAACAAGAACAGACCGTCCAGGATGAGTCTGTACCACAAACTTCACATACACAAGGACCGCGTAGGTCGGAGAGAGTCAGAACAGTACCTGAGAGGTATGGGTTCCTGATCTCACCTCATGTAGATATTAATCTTATTGAGGATAACGAGCCGGCTACGTATGAGGAAGCGATACGAAATATCGATTCCGCTTTATGGCAAGATGCCATGAAGTCCGAGATGGATTCCATGTACGCAACCAAGTTTGGACACTGGTTGATGCACCAGAAGGCGTAAAGCCTATTGGATGCAGATGGATCTTCAAAAAGAAGACCGACATGGATGGCAACGTACAAACGTACAAAGCTAGGCTTGTAGCGAAGGGGTATCGTCAACAATACGGTATTGATTATGACGAAACCTTCTCACCGTTGCCATGATTAAATCCATTCGGATAATGCTTGCAATAGCTGCATATTTCGACTTCGAGATATGGCAGATGGACGTTAAGACCGCTTTCCTTAACGGAAACTTTTGGAGGATGTTTATATGCAACAGCCTGACGGTTTTATCGTGCCAAGACTTGCAAACAAGGTTTGTAAGTTAAATCGATCCATTTATGGATTGAAGCAAGCATCACGGTCATGGAATCAGCGTTTTGATGAGATCATAAAAGAATATGATTTCGTGCAAAACGCAGATGACCCTTGTGTATACAAGAAGGTTAGTGGGAGAGCACTTACTTTTATTGTTCTTTATGTCGACGACGTATTGCTTATAGGCAATGACATTCCCATGCTAACGTCGGTGAAAGCTTGGCTTTCATTAAAATTCTCCATGAAAGATCTGGGAGAAGCAGCCTTTATTCTTGGAATAAAGATCTACCGGGATAGATCCAGAAAGCTGCTTGGACTCTCCCAGAGTACATACATTGATAAAGTGTTGAAGCGATTCAACATGGAACAATCCAAGAGGGGATTGGTTCCAATGGTACGTGGTACCTCTCTGTCTAAGGACATGTGTCCTAAGACTCAGGAAGAGAGAGACAACATGAGTCGGATACCGTTCGCCTCGGCAGTCGGATCAATCATGTATGCCATGATATGTACACGACCTGATGTCTCATATGCTTTGAGCATGTGCAGTCGTTATCAGGCCGATCCAGGTGAAGGTCACTGGACAGCAGTTAAGAATATCCTTAAGTATCTTAAACGAACTAAGGATGCTTTCTTAATTTATGGAGGTGGAGAACTTGAGGTATCTGGGTATATACCGATGCAAGTTTCCAAACCGACAAGGATGACTATAGTCACAATCCGGGTACATTTTTTGTTTGAATAACGGAGCAGTGAGCTGGAAATCTTCCAAGCAAGATACTGTTGCCGATTCAACAACAGAAGCGGAGTACATCGCTGCATCTGAAGCAGCAAAGGAGGCAGTTTGGATCCGAAAGTTCCTAATCGGATTAGGAGTAGTTCCGTTAGCAGCTGAGCCCGTTCCATTGTATTGTGACAATAACGGGGCTATAGCGCAGGCTAAGGAACCAAGGTCTCATCAACGGTCCAAGCATGTTCTTCGACGTTACCATCTGATTCGGGAGATTATACATCGTGCGCGATGTAAAGGTCGAGAAGGTCACATCAGATGATAACATTGCAGATCCGCTGACGAAGGCTGTTCTTCAGCAAGTTTTTGAACGACACATACATAGTTCGGGTATTAGATGCCTGAGTGACTGGCTATAGGCCAAGTGGGAGATTGTTAGACATTATGTCCCATAGCGTCACTGTTTGTAAATGATATTGTATTATTGTACAAAATTAACTATGTGATAATGAATTGCCTTTTGCCGTTTTGTAATGTTATTTACTTTGATATATAAATGGCGAAAGTCCATATGATTAGTACGGATTGATGATGATATGAGACAGTATCAATCCATAAAGGTTTAATCATTAAATATCCCTAGTCGTAGTATTATCGAGATCGGACATCGATAATGCGGAATAGACTAGTATTGCGCTTGTGCACGTTGTGAGGGCACAACGGCATAGTTCTCATATATTTAAGTATTGGATACTTATGCAAGTGCGATAGGAGGTTGTGTTTTACCGATGGTACGGAAAACAGCTTCGCTCTGGATAGACCCCGCGGAATCCCATTGGTAGTATGTCTACATGTCTATGGGAGGCCGCATCAGGTAGGTGTATATGGTCTTAACCTGAGACTTACATCGCTAGTACTTGCGACAATCGGTAAACTTGGTTTTGGTGGTTGGGGACCTTAACCGGTTCTGTGTACACCTCTTCTGGGTTTATCGAGAATCGTAGTGTACTGGATGTAATGTCAAGATGGAAGTATCGCTTCAGACATATGGAGGCGATGATCACGCAGGACACAGAACTGGTACTCTATAAAAGGTTGCAACCGTCGGGACAATATGACCAGGTCAGGATTGTCCGATTTAAAGAGACTAGTTGCTTGATGTCCGATATATGTTTCGTACGGGGCAGACACATCTCCAGCCCCAGGCCTAGCATGTGATCATCCGATACTGGATCGATGTACGCAATACTACGGTATACTACGCTTGATACAGATCTTATATTCCTATAAGAATATTTCTGGAGAATTGGGTAGGCATGGCGCTTTGCTAGAAGCCAACCTTGTCTTGTGAATCGGTATAGACGTAGTACGAGGTACGTACGTGTTCGGATTATCCGACGACCGGATTTACTGCCAAAATATCCGGAGATCTCTTGGGTCGCTTCCTGAAGATTCACCTATGATATTTGATTCGGACTTAATTAATCTTGGATTAATTACGGAGAAACTTTATCTCGGATAAAGTGCCTAGTTTAGAGAGAGAACGATTAATTTGGAATTAATCGACAAAATTATTATATTCGATATAATAATCGAAATTCGATTTCGACGCGAAATTAAAATTAGATTTTAATTCGGGCAAACGAGTTAGTTTAAAATTAATTCGTTAGCGACGTAAATAATAATTTCGCCAGGCGCAATTATTTATTTAAATTCGGTTTAATTAACGTCGCGACGTAAGCTCGGTATTTCGGAAATATCGAACCCGAACGCGTGAGTGGACGTGGGCCCACTTTCATTGGGAAACGTGTGGGGCCCACATGACACATGTCATTACATTGCATGGTGTTAGTGTACAAAACACTCTATGGCATTGCATGGTGATAGTGTATAAAACACTCTATGGCATTGCATGGTGATAGTGTACAATTCACTCAATTGGTTTGCATGGAGTTTGAGTGTTGGACACTCTAAGCCATTGCATGGTTTGTGTCATAGATTTATTATTAATTTAATAAATTATGGCATAAATATAAATTGATTTTTGGTAAAACAAAATAAATCAATCACACAATTCTCTCTTCTCTCTCAAATTGCCGAAACTTCACCATTGAAGTGCAAAGGAAGATTTGATCTTCCATTCTCCATTTTTGCTAGCACAAGCAAGGGATCAAAGGAGGTGATATGGAAACCATCAAAGAGCTTGGAATACAAAAGCTTGGAGCTTCAAGTCTTCTTCTTCCCTTGGCCGAAACCAACCAACCAACTTGGAGCTTGGAGATTCAAAGGTTTTGTTCATCTTCTTCATCACATAACTTTGTAAGTATGATTCCGCCATGCTTCAAGTCTTTTATATATATTCATTTTAGTATTTCATATGCTTAATCTTTGTTTGGGACCTATATAATAGAAACCAACACCAAAGGCCCACACGCCCACTACAAGGCCCACACGCCCATTCACCCTAATACACACCCAAATTAAATCCAATTTTAAGTTAAATATTATTAGATAATGTAATTAAATAAAATAATAATTAAATCATTTACCAAATTAAATAAAACATAAAATAAAATCATGCCTAATTTAAATCATTTACCAAATTAAATAAAACATAAAATAAATCATTCCTAATTTAAACAAATCAAATATGTTATATACCTAAATTAAAAAGATGATATACCTAATTAAAATCAATCATAACAAATAAAAATATTGACTTCCTAATCTAGCAAATTAAATACCTAATCCTAACCAATCAAATATATTGTATTCCTAATCTAAACCAAATTTGTCCCCCTCAATCTTTGACTTTCCTTGCTCAACACAAAATCAAATCCCTTCATTGTGAGACAAGGAGTGGCCCTAGCCATTCTCTATATAAAAACCCCTAACCAATACATGACTCCCCTAGCTCATACACATAATTCTCACGCAAGTCACAACACAAAAAGCCCTAGCCACTCACGGAAATAGCAACAAGAAGAACACAAACAATTCTCTTCATCTCCTCCACACATCACCGAAAACCTCCCCCATACAGCAGCCCTCCATCACCGAAAATATACCCTCAAATAGCAGCCCAAACACGCTCCAAACAGCCGCTAAAGTACCCCCAAATAGAAGCCCATTTCCCCCCCAAAAAAGAAGCAAAATCCTCTTAAAACAGTCCCTAAAATCCTTTAAACAGTAACATAAAAACTGCACTTATAATCCTTAAAATAATCATACACAACTGCACTTAAAACCCACAAAAAACACTCGAAATAGTCCGATGAAACGTCAAAACAGTGACTTGAACAGTGAGCAGAAAATACAGAGGAAATGGCAGCAAAACGGAGGTAAAACAGCAAGCAAAACAGCTAGCCCTTCCGACGGCCGTGAAACGTGAGTCTGAAAGTCGGGAAAAAAGGTTAGACCTGAGGGTATTTTCTACATTCGTTTTTTCTATTTTATTTTTATTATTTATTGAGTATTGTTCGAATGATTGTTATGTTAAAATGCATGTTGTGGCCTTGGAATAAAATAAAAGATGTGTCAACTCTCGCGGTATATCGGATGGAAACCCGGACATAAATTTCATAGCCGATTCCGAATGGACGGTAGTATGATCTGTACTCGGGATACAACTCCACGTATCGCTTGAGTAAACGGCACCTTCTTTTGTTTTATATTGCTTTGATTTATTTATTTTTCGTCATTTAAATTCTGCATGTTACTTGTTTATGCATGATGTGATCGAGCGCATGGGCTTAGTAAGTCGGATTAAAGGTCCCCTATTTGGAGGGGTTAAAACCCTTTACCACGATGTTTTGCCGCGCCGGTCGATGTGTGTTCGATTGAATGTAAGAAATATTCAATCGGGCATACTAAGTTTGATATTATTGTCTTTATTCTTTGTATGCATGATGCGATCGACTGCATGGGCTTAGTAAGTCGGATTAAAGGTCCCCTATTTGGAGGGGTTAAAACCTTTTACCACGATGCTTTGTCGCACCGGTTGATGTGTGTTCGGTTGAATGTAAGAAATATTCAATCGGACATACTAAGTTTGATATTATTGTCTTTATTCTTTGTATGCATGATGCGATCGAGTGCATGGGCTTAGTAAGTCGGATTAAAGGTCCCCTATTTGGAGGGGTTAAAACCCTTTACCATGATGCTTTGCCGTGTCGGTTGATGTGTGTTCGGTTGAATGTAAGAAATATTCAATCGGGCATACTAAGTTTCATATTATTGTCTTTATTCTTTGTATGCATGATGTGATCGAGTGCATGGGCTTAGTAAGTCAGATTAAAGGTCCCCTATTTGGAGCGGTTAAAATCCTTTACCACGATGGTTTGCCGCGCCGATTGGTGTATACTCGATTGGATACGAGATGACTTCAATCGGATACGTGAGGTCCCACACTGTGGATTTGTTTGTCTATGAATATGTTGCATGCATCAGGTCTGGTTCCGTTCTAACGCGTTCTCGAACGCCACACGAACGTGAACATTTTGTTTACCGTTCGAACGCGTTCTCGAAAGCTCCGTGAACGCGCACGCATTTTCTTAAATTCATCATGCATCAGGTCTGGTTTGATTCGAACGCGTTCTCAAACGCCACGTGAACACGGACACATTTTCTTAGTGTTTCATGCATCAGGTCTGGCTCCGTTCGAACGCGTTCTCGAACGCTATACGAACACGAACCTTCTGTTTACCGTTCGAACGCGTTCTCGAACGCTACGCGAATGCGCACCCACTGAACTGAGTCTCTCTCATCAGATTTCGTACATAATTGTTCCTAGTAGCTATCCCTTCGTATGATGAGCCTGATTGCTTCTCTGTATTACGCAAGATTATGTAGGTGTCATTCATCTGTGTTCCCCACATGTATGAGTACAATGTGTTTAACATATTACAATTCATATATCCATGTCGTGATAGCATTTGAGCATTATTCCTTGTGGTATATCGGATGGAAACCCAGACATAAATTCTGTAGCAGATTCCGAATGGACGGTAGTGCGGTCTGCACTTGGGATACAATTCCACGTACCACTTGGAAAAATGCTCACATGTGTGTTTGTGTCCATATTAGTTATCTTCTTTTGCACCACATCATAACATGCTTACTTTAATGCCTAATTGCATCCTTAAGTGTCTTTTTGCATTATGTACTTAGTTGAATCTTTTATTTGCATTTGTTTATGCTTCCGCACGTATAAGTATGATATGTCTATGAAAATTGCATGTTCGCCATTATTTGATTCGCTTTTATGTGTGCTTTCATGGTTAGTGTGTGCTTTTGTTTCCATGTATACAATATGCCAATGAATTTTTATGTTCGTTGTTACTTTGATGTACTTTCAAGCATGCAACCTTAGATGTGAAATATATGCAAATTTAGGTGTAAGTTTATTTTTGCGCATATGGACATAGAAGCATGATACTCTTGGAAATAAGTGTTACTTAAGCTTGATTAAATTATTACACAAATCCTTTCATTACAAGTGACAGAAGTAAGGGACCATTCCGAACCTAACGGTTTGAGGTATTCCCTTGCGAGGGGTGAGTGCGGCCTTAAATTTCATTTTCCCGGTTCACACCGGGTGGCGACTCCATGTTATATCTCCGGTTTAGTTCCCCCGCGGACTATTCCGTACTCCCATATAGGCCGCGAGCCTGGAACAGCGTCGTCAGTTTCTGTGTCCTACAATGGGGCTGCTTTAGGGGTGATTTTCGGTAAAACAGTGAGCAGTTCCATGGGCCATTTTTTCAGTGGTACAATGGCTGTTTTAGGCTGTAAGTTTCGGTAATATGGGTCTGCTGTATAGGGGTTATTTTGGTGATGTGTGGGCTATTTCAGGGGCTGTATTTGTGGTGATTACAAGGGTCTTTTGTGATGAGAGGATGCGGCAATGAAGGTGTGTTTCAAGGCTTCTTGTTGGACGGCAATGCAAGGATTTCTTGTTTGAATTATGCGTATCAGCCAGGGCTGTGAAGGGTTGGAATTGGGTTTCTTTTATAGACAAAGGCTAGGGCTTCTCCTTGTTTGAAAAGGAAGGAATCAATCAGTGTCTTAGAAGGAAAGCAAAAGACTGATTGGGGACAAGATTTGGTTTAATTAGGAAGTTAATATATTTAATTTGTTTTGTTTAGGCATGAGATTTGTTTAGTTAGGAATATAATATACTTGATTAATTTTAATTAGGCATGATTTTATTTTATATTTATTTTAATTTGGTCTATGATTTTTAGATTTTATTTAATTTCACCATGTGTTAAATATGTGTTTTATTAATTTGGATATGTTTTATGGATTTGGTGGGCTAATTGGGCTTGGGTGTGAGGCTGGCAATAAAACCAGAAGTATCAACGCCGTTCGAACGCCGATTCGAACGCTACACGAACGCCCGCAATCTGCATGACGTTCGAACGTGGTCACGAACGCCGCACGAATGAAAATAGTGAACTTGTGAAATGAATCTGGTGACATACTTATTCTGTATTTCCCCTTCCGACGTCCGTTTCCCTCGACTTTCGTGAGATAAAAGGTAGTGTCTCTAAATGAGACTCATCATAGGGACTTACATGTAAAAATGCAGTGCCTACAGTCGCCCCCACTTTGATGGGACTTCTGTACTATGTAACAGTGACAATCCTATCAAAGTTATGCAATGCATTTTTAATTACCTGGCTCGCCAGCTGCCACTTGACTTGCCATGTGTTGAGTTGAGTTGATGAGAGTTGGTTATTTTCGAACCTTTAATGGGTTGAGATCTTTGAACTGTGCTCCATTTTTGGAGCGCCATTTCCGGCATGCTAAACCTCATTTTCGAGGCATTGCTGATGTGATGATTGTCCATTTTCAAACTGTGCTCCATTTTCGGAGAGAGATAGTGGTCCATTTCCGAACCATGCTCCATTTTCAGAGTACCATTTTTAGCGAGATGTGATAGTAGTCCATTTCCGAACCATGCTCCATTTTCGGAGTGCCATTTTCAGCGAGATGTGATGTGTGTGCTCCATTTTGGAGTGCCATTTCTGGCGTTTGTGGTGTATGCTCCATTTTAGAGTGCCATTTCTGGCATCTGTTGTGTGTGCCCCATTTTGGAGTGCCATTTCCGGCATCTGTTATGTGTGCTCCATTTTGGAGTGCCATTTCCGGCATCTGTTGTGGTCCATTTCCGAATCGTACTGTGCGAGAACGTGGCTCATTTTTGAACCGTTACTTGATGAGATGGTCTTTGCCGCTACAAACCTGTGAATACAAAACAAAAATTGCATGTGTGTGATATGTATGCATGTATGCATTGATATGTTTCCTATTCCGATGGGTTAGGCCTTCCTTGGTCCATTTCTGAACCGTGCTCCATTTTTGAAGTCTCATTTTCGGCATTTTATGTGATGGTGGTCCATTTCCGAACCATGCTCCACTTTTGGAGTGCCCTTTTCGGCGTTCTGATGACGTGTGGGCCTCGACCCTGGGACGCATCCCTAAAACTAATACTGATGTGGGCCTCGCCCCCCGGGACTCATCCCCAAAACTGATGCTGATGTGGGGCTTTGCCCCAAACTGATACTGATGTGGGCCTCGCCCCCAAACTGATATCGATGTGGGCCTCGCCCCCAGAATTATACCGATGTGGGCCTCGCCCTCAGACTGATACTGATACTTATGTGGGCCTCAATCCTGGGACTCATCCTCAAAACTAAAACTGATGTGGGCCTCGATCCTGTGACTCATCCCCAAAACTAAACTGATGTGGGCCTCGGCCCTAGGACTCACCCCCAAACTAATGTTGACATGGGCCTGCCCCCCAAACTGATGCGGATGTGGGCCTTGACCCGAGGACTCATCCCCCAACTGATGCTGACGTGGGTCTCGACCCTAAACTGATACGGATGTGGGCCTTGCCCATAAACTGATATTGATGCTGTGTGTGGGCCTTTCCCCAAACTGATATCGATGTGGGCCTCGCCCCCAGACTGATATTGATGTGGGTGTTGCTTCTGGTTGGCTTACTTTTGCTGTTTCTTTTTCAGGCAAAATACTGCTTCAATCTGTCTACGTTGATTGGCTCGGTGAACTCATTCCCTTCTAAATCTGACAGTCTCACTGCCCCATTTCCCAATTTCTGAATGGCTATCATGTCTTTCTGCTTGCTTATTTCGGGAATTCCCTCGTGTTCTAAACATCGCTGAGTATCATAGTACTATAGTTGAATGCTTTTGCCAAATATACTCATGTTGCAGGTTGAAAGGAAGAGCCTCAGGCAAGTAAGCGAAATGAATGTCTTTATTATCATTAAGAAATGGTTCAAACAAGTAGATAAACTCAATGTCTTTGAAAATGCAAGATCAAATAAACCAGGAGTAACAGCTTCATCATTCGCAGCATTGCCTTCTTCCTTGGCCTATGGTTCCCCACTGCTGTCGTTCTCTATCCCCATAAAAGAAGCTGAGTGGTTGAAAGCTTGGAGGACGAAGTTTTCGGGTAGGTCGGAGTTGATCATATAGGTGGGTGGGGGAACGAAGTGGTAGTTTGGTAGAGGATTCTAGTGTGTGTTGGGTTGTTCTTTCTCAGGATCGGGTATTTTATAGGCATCAATGAGGTTTTGGATTTCATGCCTAAGGTGGGTGCAGCTGTCAGTTTCATGGCCTCTCCTCTGATGGAAGTGACAATACAGGCTTAGGTCAAGGTTGGGTGGTATAGGATCTGGAAGTGGTTTAGGCTCTAAGGGTTTTAGGAGTCATTGTGCCTTCAGTTTCTCAAGCACCTTAGATAAAGGCTTCCCCGGGTTAGAGAAATTCTGATTCCTGATGGCAGCAACCTCGGTAGTAGTGTGCTTGGTCTCAGAATGTCCCCCAAAAGTCCTTCTATTCTGGCAATAGAACTTTCTGTTCTCCGTTTCTTTTTCTTCGATGTCCATGACAGTCTTCCTCAGCTGTCGGAAATCTGCAATCATGGAGGTCATCCTCCTCAACTTGCCATAGACCGAGTCTGCATTTTCAGAAGCTGGCTTCTCCAGCGGTCTACATAATCCTTGAAGCTTTCTTCCGGCTTCTGCTTTGTATTCTCCAAATCACGGAGTGACAAATCAATCTCCAAGTCTGTAACATATTGTTTCAGAAATGCATCTGCCAATTCCCTCCAATCCTCCTTAACCTTTCTTTCAAGGCTATGGTACCACACTAAGGGTGCCCCCTCAAGTGACATCCCAAACATCTTCTGAACTTGGCACTGTGTCAGGCCCACTGAACTCATAACTGACACATATTGTCGGAGATGGACCCTCGGGTCCCCATTCCCATTGAACTTAGCCATATCAGGCATTTTGAACTAAGCTGGTGACCGGCGTAAACACACACGTATAATTCTGCCACTCTGAAAAGTATATGCATTGATCGCTCGAGTGGTTACCATCACAAATTACACATCTCCCTATTTTGTTCTGATGAGCAAATATAGAATTGCTTGATTATGACATCTAATGATAGTTGTTGGGCTGGACAATAGGCCTCAGAAAACAAGACTGTTGCTCCGAGATTTGGGGTGTATCTTATAGTAAAGCTCGTGATCTCTCAATCTCCCAATAATATTCCATTTTTCAATCACCTGAAAACAGAAGAAAGAAATAAAAATTACAGATAAAAATAAAGAAAATTAGATACAAGTAAATTAGATAGCTTCAAAATTAATAACTCAAGAAAAATAAGTCCCCGGCAACGGCGCCAAAAACTTGACCAGCGTAAACACACACGTATAACGCAAGCGCAAGTATCGTTCAAGTAGTATAAAAATATCGATCCCACGAGGAGTTAATTCCTACTATTGTTATTAAATATTGAATCTATTTATTTACAAATATCTAATTAAATGGAGAAGAGAATGATTATTTGATTGGATGATTGAATTGGGTTTTCCTTAATTAAAATAAACAAAAGAAAATAATAAAGAAAATAACAAAAGACTCAAAGATTTAGGGTTGTGAATCTTTCTAATATCATTTAAAAGATGAAGTGGTTATTTCATGTTTGTGTGTTAAATCAGATTATTAACCTGGAACACTAAATTATGCAAAAGCCTATGTCGATGGTCAGACGCAAATACCCAGTTTAACCCAATTGAACCATATGTCTATGTCAACCAAATTATCTGGATTCATTAAGTTTAAGTTCCAATTATAGCTACCCCCGCCCGACAGGTATATGTCTATCCTGTAAGGAAATCTATTAAAGGGTTATCTATCCTTAATGAAGATCGTGGGCTATTAACTCTAAGGCTGAAACCTAAAATCCCCATGTCTAGTTCATTTTAGATTTACCACATCATTCTTATTGGTGATCAGACAACAAGAAGCATTAAGCTTAAGACTTAATAAGTAAACCTTTAAATTACCCAAACTATAAAAAACTTCTTATAAACCGGTGATATTAGAATTCATCACAACCACAGTTAACTAACATATAACTAGGGCTAGTAAAAACTTAAAAGTAAAAGACAATAAGTAAAAGTGCTGAAAAGTAAAAGACATAAAGTAAAAGCTGAAAAGTAAAATAAAATAAAATGCTAAGGTAAAAGGATAATCTTTTACTATTTACTATTTAGATATCTCCCTTAATATATATATTAACTTGTGATTATTTTACCAACCAGCCATATAGGCGGTAACCTGATTAAGTCAAATTAAGTCCAATCCAGCCATAAAGGTGGAACCAAAATAAACCTGCCATATAGGCGGTAAGAAAATTTAATTACCAACCGACCAATCTGGCGGTATCCTTGATTAGTCAGGTTTAAACCAGATTAAAATGAATTACCAACTGACCAATCTGGCGGTATCCTTTTTAAGTCAATATTTTAAATAGTGAATATATTATATTTAGGGAGATTAATCTAAATAGCAATAGTAAAAGAATTACCTTTCACACCCTAGCTGGGGAAGTTACCTCCTCATGGTGAATAGTAAAAATTGTAAAAAGTAAGAAAGTAAATTACTATTATTACAAAACGTAATTAAAATTATTTACAAAACAAAAAAAAATAAAAACTAAAAGAAACTAGAGAGAGAAACTCCCTCATTACATCAAAGAGATGAGAGAGAGTGGTACAACTGAAACTTGAATTTCGCGCTCTATTTATAGGCATCAATAAAGGTCGTGCGTCGCGACGCCCGTTTGGTCGATGTGTCAGCTTCTGGTTCGTCGGTTGAAGATTCTGGATAAGGTGATAAGGTGACACGTGGCAAGGTGGTTGGGACTCAATTATTGTGAAACGTGGCGGTTTCTGATTGATCGGCTAGATTCTTATGCGCCACATGTCAGATAGGGATAAGAGAGCCAATAACTGATGCTGATGTGGCAGTGACGTGGTGGTGATGTGGCGACACGTGGCAATTTGATTGTCGGCACCATAGAATCGCGACACGTGGCACACTGTGATTGGTTGATGATGACATGGCAGTGAGGTGGCATGTTGACTCGGTCAACCTTGTGATGTGGACGATGACGTGGCAATGAAGTGGAGTGACACGTGGTGATGCGATTGTGGGCACCGTAGGATGCTGACACGTGACATGGCGTATGTTAGCAGATCGGCTGTGGTAGTGACACGTGGCACGGCGCACGTTAGCAAAGTCAAACTTTTCTTAGATTCTGACATGTGGACCTGGCGCACGTTAGCACTGTTGAACGCACTTCGCGACGCGGAAAATTACCAAAATGCCCTTTTTTGCCAATTTTCACTGTTTTGGCCCAAATCACCTCCAGAGTGTCCTGAAACTTTATTTATCTACAACATAACACAAAACACATCAAAATATTCACAAAACTCAAGAAACTATACAAAATATTAGGTTAAATGAGTGGGAAATAGTGAGAGATTTACCACTCATCACACCCCCAAACCTAACATTTTGCTAGTCCTCGAGCAAAACACAAAATAAAATAACATAATAAAATTTTAACTAAGCCACTTTCGTAGGGATCACGGTTGCATTTAGCGTATGCAACAAGCCTTTAAACCCCTAGGTGTCCCTAGTGGACGAGTTGTAGTCTCGTGAGGGTTTACATCAATGATACCCACAAACATTTTATAAAAGTAAAAAGGTAGTGAAACTAATGCACACAAAAGTAAAAAGACAACCGAAAAGAGAATAAAGAAGTTAGTGACTAATCAGGTGAAATTTCTACTCCAAGTTACTAGTTGTTTTGTTTCTTTCTAAATTACTGAATAAGTAAATTCTCCGATTATTTTTACCATTCTTCATATACACAGCCAACAAAATATTAAACAACTCATTTTTGCCCACAATAGTCACAAGTGCAGTTGATAAGAGAGTAATATTTTTGTCCTAAAGTTCTATCAGATTTCCCACCTTTTGTAGCAATGGAATAAATTTTCTGATTTTTTTGATTTTTTTTTATATACAATATCTTCCGTCTATGTAACGAGCTTGTGGGTCGGTGGCTCCCAAACCAGTTGGCTTTAGGGCACTAGGTGTTAAGACACCCCTACGGACTTAATTACTTAGACTTCAGATATATATATATTTTTGCAGCATCTTTGATCCATGTAGCGAGCTTTGGGACAGTGACTCCCAAACCAGTTGGCTTTAGGGCACTAGGTGTTAAAACACCATTACAGACTAAATAACTCAGATCTCAGATTTTTTTTTTACTCCTTTGCTTTTTGAGATGATTCTTCCAATTAACTAGAGCACTGAATATTACAAACTTTTCAATTTTAGCTCATGTCCGTATGTTACTATGCATGTTGATAATACCTGTCAACTGATCATATGAAGATCCATTTTAGTCAGTATTATGGAGAATTCACAAATTAAATAATTCAAAATGAAATAAACAAAAATTAACTTGTTCCGAAATAGGTTTGAGATACGTCTCAGGAGTGGAAACTCCTTACTCAGCTATCTCTCACCAATTTCACCCTTTTAGTCAATAAAAACACAAAATATTTTTGAACTTTTTCAATTTTTTTTTGTATTTTTCGAAAAATTTTGGACTAAAAATAAAAACAACACACAAACTAAAAACAAGGTACTAATCAACTAATTTCCTCCCCCAAACCTAAATGAGACATTGTCTTCATTGTCTTAAACAGTAAAAGGAGAGTTAAGAAGGTCGTACCTGGTTAGCTGAAATTCTACAGGAAATTAAAAGTTAAGATCCAGATTAATCCGACGCATCTTACCACGATCGTCTTCGGACCAATTTATCTTTGAAATGATAGGGTCAACTTGTGGTTCATAGGCTATGAGTTGGTCTATTAGATCCGGAGCAGTTCTGGCATTGAATAGGAGTTCTTTCATAGGTTTTGACACGAACCCATTTCTCCGAGCATCATCAAGAACACACAAAGAAAATAATAAAATCCTTCAACGTTGTACAGTCCAAGCGGTTTCTGTTGTATGATCAGGTTTGCCCAAGATAACACAATAAAAATTTCCTCCAATGTACCCAAGCCACCTGTCAAAGCAATAAAAGCATCAGCACGGTTAATCATTTCTACCAGTCGTTCAGACATACCTGGCACAATCAGTTCCTCTCCGTTTATGGTTTAATAAGATTTTCCTCTGCCAAGGGTTTTGGGATGATTCCCAAAACGTGACCGCCTCCTTCCTGTACAGCCTTTGAAACGTACCCATAAGTCCAAGATTCCCCCGCCATATATTAAGTGCATATTCCTTACAGCTAAGACTCGACCCAATTCATGTGCTGCTTCTATGTATTGTGGTTTAACACCAACACTACTACCACAAAACACACAAATGTTCTCAACTCGTCTTTTTGAAGTGGCTTCCATGTTTTACTCTGGATGTCTTCAAAAGTGCAATGATGAGTTGAATTTATAAAACCTGAAAAGGGTGAGTAATAATAGCACTAGTATCTTCCAAAGGACGATTGTTAGCTAAACAACAAAAGAAATCTTGAAAGGTCAAAAATTCTGGATCCTGTCTATGAAAATAAAGATAATTACAACAGAAAAAGGAATCAAAGCAATAATTAAGGCAACAGAATTGTGTATGCAATACGCCATTCGCTTAGTATAAATTCATTAGGATGCGTCTCAAGAATCCATTCCTTACTCAGCCATCGCTAATGAATTAGCTTTCATCTTTGCCAAACACCATTCTTTCTGTCTTAAAATGCTCCGTTAGTGTTTTTCCCTACAAAAAATAACACACCAAATTAAAAAAATTCTACAACATGTATACAAAAAATATAAAACAAAAATTACAACAAATTGCATGGGTTTCCTCCCTTCTAGCGCTAAATTTTTCGTCTTCAGCAAGACGTGACTGAAATTCATATGTTAAGGAGGTTTCAATGTCGTTTTGGATGTCCGATTAAAGACAATCCCGTGAGCGTTGCTTTTGAAGGTTCTCTTCCAACGGTAAAGTGGCAAAAATAATTTTGTCATTTTTCATGTTTGTGCCACCTTTTTTATCTTTGTTGTTCCAGTGGTTCCAGAAAAGAAAGAATTAAAATCAGGAGGTCTCGTATAGTGCTTGACTTGGAATGGAAGTTCCATTCTGTCAAGCTTCTGGGTGATATCTTTGATTTGTACTCCCCAAAACAGTGATGTTTCTTCTGAATTCTCTGGATCTTTAATAAGTTCAGACATTTGCTCCTCCATTTGCTCTGCTTCTTGCTCCACCTTTTCTTCACATATGTATTTTAAAATTTCCGTATTCAGCTCCTCATCCGTCATCTGTGAAATGCATGCTCAATAAGTATCTGCCTGAGGAAGTAAAGATGTTTCTGACATTAGGTCTTCATCCGCTGATACGACTGGAATGGTTGGTTCAGGTAGATCTTCATCAAATATAATGGTAAAGCATGCTCCAAGATATTCATTTTGAGGATTGAAAGTTTGATCCTTCGTTGTTGGTGCAGTTGGTACAAATAGATCAGCTTCATCCTCGTCATAGTCAGAATAATAAAAATCAAATCGAGAATTTGCCGGTTCGGGCACCAGAACTAATACCTCTGGTTGTTGATATTGGTCAGCCTCCTCATCTGTTGAAGTGTTATTGTGAAATGATTGGTACTTGAAGGCTTCATCAATGTCATCTGAAACTGGCTCTTGAGGTATGTAGTTCTGGTTTTCTGTTAATTGTCTCGTCTGTGTCATCAGTGTCAATCTTTGAATGAATTCTGATTGTCTCTGAATACTTTCGAGTTGATTCTGGTATGTTTCTAGCATCGTATCCAACTCTTCATCTCATTTCTTAAACCAATCTTTGAGCTTGTCAATCATCTGTTCTTCTTCTGATGGTTCTGATTGTTGATGAAGATCGTAGGTAGATGGTGGATAAGATGGAAAATATGATGGTTCTTCGTACCTTGAATGATTCTGATAATTCTGCCACTCTGAAAAGTATATGCATTGATCGCTCGAGTGGTTACCATCACAAATTACACATCTCCTCATTTTGTTCTGATGAGCAAATATAGAATTGCTTGATTCTGACATCTAATGATAGTTGTTGGGCTGGACAACAGGCCTCAGAAAACCAGACTGTTGCTCCCAGATTTGGGGTGTATCTTATAGTAAAGCTCGTGATCTATCAATCTCCCAATAATGTTCCATTTTTCAATCACCTGAAAACAAAAGAAAGAAATAAAAATTACAGTTAAAAATAAAGAAAATTAGATACAAGTAAATTAGATAGCTTCAAAATTAATAACTCAAGAAAAATAAGTCCCTGGCAACAGCGCCAAAAACTTGACCAGCGTAAACACACACGTATAACGCAAGCGCAAGTATCGTTCAAGTAGTATAAAAATATCAATCCCACGAGGACTTAATTCCTACTATTGTTATTAAATATTGAATCTATTTATTTACAAATATCTAATTAAATGGAGAAGATAATGATTATTTGATTGGATGATTGAATTGGGTTTTCCTAATTAAAATAAATAAAATAAACAAAAGAAAATACTAAAGAAAATAACAAAAGACTCAAAGATCTAGGGTTGTGAATCTTTCTAATATCATTTAAAAGATGAAGTGGTTATTTCATGTTTGTGTAATAAATCGGATTACTAACCTGGAACACTAAATTATGCAAAAGCCTATGTCGATGGTCAGACGCAAATACCCAGTTTAACCCAATTGAACCATATGTCTATGTCAACCAAATTATCTGGATTCATTAAGTTAAAGTTCCAATTATGGCTACCCCCGCCCGACAGGTATATGTCTATCCTGTAAGGAAATCTATTAAAGGGTTATCTATCCTCAAGGAAGATCGTGGGCTATTAAGTCTAAGGCTGAAACCTAAAATCCCTATGTCTAGTTCATTTTAGATTTACCACATCAATCTTATTGGTGATCAGACAACAAGAAGCATTAACTTAAGACTTAATAAGTAAACCTTGAAATTACCCAAACTATAAAATAACTTCTTATAAACCGGGTGATATTAGAATTCATCACAACCACAGTTAACTAACATATAACTAGGGCTAGTAAAAACTTAAAAGTAAAAGACAATAAGTAAAAGTGCTGAAAAGTAAAAGACATAAAGTAAAAGCTGAAAAGTAAAATAAAATAAAATGCTAAGGTAAAAGGATAATCTTTTACTATTTACTATTTAGATATATCCCTTAATATAATATATTAACTTGTGATTATTTTACCAACCAGTCATATAGGCGGTAACCTGATTAAGTCAAATTAAGTCCAATCTAGCCATAAAGGCGGAACCAAAATAAACCTGCCATATAGGCTGTAAGAAAATTTAATTACCAACCGACCAATTTGGCGATATCCTTGATTAGTCAGGTTTAAACCAGATTAAAATGAATTACCAACCGACCAATCTGGCGGTATCCTTTTTAAGTCAATATTTTAAATAGTAAATATATTATATTTAAGGGAGATTAATCTAAATAGCAATAGTAAAAGAATTACCTTACACCCTAGCTGGGGAAGTTACCTCCTCATGGTGAATTGTAAAAACTGTAAAAAGTAAGAAAGTAAATTACTACTATTACAAAACGTAATTAAAATTATTTACAAAACTAAAAAAAACTAAAAACTAAAAAAAACTAGAGAGAGAAACTCCCTCATTACATCAAAGAGATGAGAGAGAGTGGTACAACTTAAACTGGAATTTCACACTCTATTTATAGGCATTAGTAAGGGTCGCGTGTCACGATGCCCGTTTGTTCGACGTGACAGCTTCTGGTTCGTCGGTTGAAGATTCTGGATAAGGTGATAAGGTGACACGTGGCAAGGTGGTTGAGACTCAATTATTGTGACACGTGGCGACTTCTGATTGGTCGGCTAGATTCTTATCCGGCACATGTCAGATAGGGATAAGAGAGCCAATAATTGATGCTGACGTGGCGACACGTGGCAATTTGATTGTCGGCACCACAGAATCGCGACACGTGGCACACTGTGATTGGTTGATGATGACGTGGCAGTGAGGTGGCATGTTGACTCGGTCAACCTGGTGATGTGGACGATGACATGGCAATGACGTGGAATGACACGTGGTGATGCGATTGTCGGCACCGTAGGATGCTAACACGTGGCACGACACATGTTAGCAGATCGGCTGTGATGGTGACACGTGGCACGGAGCACGTTAGCAAAGTCAAACTTTTCTCAGATTCTGACACGTGGACCTGGCCCACGATATCACTGTTTGGCGCACTTTAGGTGTCGCGACGCTGAAGGTCTTGGCATCGCGACGCGGAAAATTACCAAAATGCCATTTTTTGCCAATTTTCACTGTTTTAGCCCAAATCACCTCCAGAGTGTCCTGAAACTTTATTTATCTACAAAATAGCACAAAACACATCAAAATATTCACAAAACTCAAGAAACTATACAAAATATTAGGTTAAATGAGTGGGAAATAGTGATAGATTTACCACTCATCAGCTGGTAGCTGTTCTTCAAAAGTCATTGCTTCATAATCTAACAACTCTTAATGTTTACCCCTCATTTTGCGGGTAACCATTTCTACCTGATCCCGGAGCTTCTGAAATTCTGCCTGAGACCCAATCATTCTGCCTGTTGCATATTCTGCCATGTCGTCATCAAAAGCGGGGATATCATCCCACAACCCATTCAAAGGCTCCTCGCGCCTCACATTCTCAGAACTTCCCCCAGCACGGGGCACAACCATATTAGCCACAGCATTAGTCAAGGCTTGCAATTGTTCGGTAACCATGGTGAGACCATTCTTCAGCTGATCTATGCGAGATATCTTGTTTTCTGATTCACTCATGTTCGTTATTGGTCTTTTAACAAGTCTTCCCTTTTTCCTAACCCAACGGATATCTATGATGGCTCTTTAGACACAAGAGAGTGTTAACATGATATATGTATGCATGAGATGAATGAGATACGTGCGATACAAGGAATATATCAACTTATTAAAATTTTCACACAAATCGGCTCATCAACATTTGGAAGCTTTTGGGCTAACTGTCATAGGAGTGAACTCGTCCTAGTTTAAATGGCCCAACAAGTTCACATCTCATGGCAAGAATTCCAACCGTATCCAAATGATAATGTTCCTAAACATAAACATATGATGGCCCATTGGCGTTTTAGAAGCTTTTGGCACAATCATCATAAGATACGTTTTTGTCCCAGTTTAAATGGCCCAACAAGCCCATACCTCATGACAAAAGGTCCGAATGGATTCAAACGACAATGTTCCCAAACACAAGCATATAAAAATAATTTCTACAGAGTGGCCCATCAACATTTCAGAAGCTTTTGGCCCGATTGTCATGGGATACGAACTCGTCCCAGTTTAAATGGCCCAACAAGTTCGCATTTCTGACAAGAAGTCCAACTACATCCAAATGAGGATGGTCCACAAGAACAAGGAAATAGTTTCTATAGGCCATACAACTCCAGTCTACGTGTGGGTTTGCGGGAGTGTAGACAAAGACTCTCGCTGGCGAAGGATTGCCCACAACTAGGTCTCCCCACTCAAGGGTTCGAGCGAACAAGTGGGCACACCTTTTTTATAACTTACGGTACGTGCCAATGAGTTATGGTGTGTGACTGACTGTCAAATTGATTTCCCGTTGCAGATTCCCCAGAGGGAGGGCATAGCGAACTCTCTTAAAAACCCAAGCCTCTTAGGCTCATATCGCTTGGTGACAGGAATAAACAACGAGTCCTCCAAATTAGTCCATCATAATAGCCTACAAGTAAATGATTATCTAGGTGCCTTCACAGCTTTTACTTATAGAAAGGTAGTGAATGAAGGAAGACATCAAACCATTACCTAGTTAAAAAAAAAGTGCCTTTGATTAAACCCATTTTAACCCACAGTAGACACGGTTAATTAAAGCACAAATCATAATATTATAAGACGTCATTTCGGGGTCGATTCTCTATCCCTAGTGGAGCCGCCAAACTGTGGGAACACATAAACTGGGCGACGCATGCTGTTCCGGGTTCGCGGCCCGGTTGGGAGTACGGAGTAGCCCGCGGGGGACTAAACCGGAGAATAATGGAGTCGCCACCCGGTGTGAACCGGGACAAAGATTTAATGCCGCACTCACCCCTCGCAAGGGAAGACCTCAAACCGTTGGGTTCGGAACAGTCCCTTACTTATGCCACTTGTAATGAAATGATTTGTGCAATAATTTAACCAAGCCTAAGCA
This sequence comes from Zanthoxylum bungeanum, assembly GCA_019454045.1. Lineage (NCBI taxonomy): Eukaryota > Viridiplantae > Streptophyta > Magnoliopsida > Sapindales > Rutaceae > Zanthoxylum > Zanthoxylum bungeanum. The sequence continues at coordinate 7,244 of SKCR01053706.1, read as the reverse complement.
ACATTTATTTCCAATGATAATTTACTCCTAAGTTTGCATGCATAAGTACAAGGCTCATATCTAAGTTTGCATATAACCTATGTCCGAATTTGCATACAACCTATTTGCATATAATCTATGTCCCAATTTGCATGCATAAAGATGAAGTGAACTACGACAATCATACAATGTCATAAGAACATTACATTTGATCATAGGCATGTCAGGAGATAATAATTGTACAATCACGCATGAAAGCAAATCGGAATAACGACAAGCATATAACTTCATGAACATGTTGAATGGATAAATGCAGAAGCATAAGCAGATAACTATCGTGTAAACATGCATCATGGAAACGAACATGTGATCTTGTGGATACAATAAATGACTAACTGTGAGAACATGAACAATCAAAAAGGTAAATGACAAGATGAGTAACCATGCATGAGATATGATGGAAGAGGGCCTGTTTACCGTGGGCGTTCATTCGGCGTTCGTATCTGCGTTCGAACGGTAAAGAAAAGGTTCACGTTCGAGTAGCATTCGTAAACGTGTTCGAACAAAAATGAAACAGAATACTCACTTTCGTATAGTGTTCAGAAACGCGTTCGAACGAAATGAGACCTGATGCATGATAAGGAAAAATGCATCCGCATTCGAGTTGCGTTCGTAAACATTTTCGAACGAACTGAGACAGAAAACATGCGATTGTGCGGCGTTCTGAAACGCGTACGAACGGGGTTACAGCAGTGACCCCCAAAATGCAGTAAACAACATGACACATACGTGAACGGATGAATAGACGACACCTAATAAATAATAACGGGCTAAAAAGCGCGGCAAAGCATCGTGGTAAAGGAATTTAACCCCTCGAAATAGAGGACCTTTAATCCAACTTACTAAGCCCATGCGCTAATAACATGATGCATATAAAAATGAAGACAACAATATCGGACTTCGTATACACGATTGAACACATCTTACATTCAAACGAATATACGTCATCTGGCGCGGCGAAGAATCGTGGTAAAGGATTTTAACCTCTCGAAATGGAGGACCTTTAATCCGACTTAATAAGCCCATGCGCATCACATTATTACATAAACAAATAACATGCAGAAATCGTTGGACAAAATGACCCATAGCGTCACTATTTGCACAGATCATTGTGTTGTTGTAGCAAATTAACTATGTAACAAGGAAATTGCACTCTCGTCATTTGTGATTAGATCACCTTAGATATATAAATGAAGAGAGGTCCCTATGATTAGTTCCTGGATTGAGATGATATGAGACAGTATCAGTCCACGAAGGATTAATCATTAAATATCCCTAGCCGTAGTATTATCGAGACTGGACATCGATAATGCGGAATAGGCTAGTATTGCACTTGTGCGCGTTGTGGGGCACAACGGCATAGTTCTCATATATATAAGTATTGGATACTTGTGCAAGTGCGATAGGAGGTCGGTTTTTCACCGATGGTACGGGAAACAGCTTCGCTCTGGATAGACCCTTCGGAATCCCATTGGTATTATGACTAGGTGTCTATGGGAGGCCGAAATCAAGGTAGGTGTGTATAGTCTTAACCTGAGACTTACATCGCTAATACTTACGACAATCGGTAAACTTTGGTTTTGGTGGTGGGGGATCTTAACTGGTTCTGTGTTCACCTCTTCTGGGTTTATCAAAGAGTCGTAGTGTATTGGATGTGATGTCAAGACGGAAGTGTCACTCCAGTCATAATGGAGATGATGTCACGCTGGATACGGTATTAGTGCTCTTTTAGTGATGCGCATCCAATCTTGATATTATGACCAGGTCATGAATATCCGATTATAGAGACTAGTTACCAGACATCCGATATGTGTTTCGGACGGGGCAGACACTTATCCAGCCCCAGCCCTAGCACGTGATTATCCGATACTGGGCCGATATGCACAATACAATTGTATACTACGCTTGATAAAGATCTAGATATTCTTTGATGAATATGTCCGGAGAACTTGGTAGACTTGGTGCTTTGCTAGGAGTCGACCTTGTCTCGTAAATCGGTAGAACGTAGTACTTGGTACGTACGTGATTCGGATACTCCGACGACCGTATTTACTGCCAGATTATCCGGGGATCTCATGGGTCGCTTCCCGATAATCCACCGATGACGCACAACTCGCACTCTTGAATAATCTGGGATTATATATAGAAGAGAGAGAAAATTAATCTAGGATTAATAACAGAGATATTTTATCCGGGATAAAATGTCGTCTAAAGAGAGAGAACGATTAATTCGGAATTAATCGATGTATTAATATATTCGATATATTAGACGAAATTAGATTTCGACGCGGAATTAAAATTAGATTTTAATTCGGGCAAACGAGTTAATTTAGAATTAATCCGTTAGCGACGTAAATAATAATTTCGCCAGGCGCAATTATTTATTTAAATTCGATTGAATTAACGTCGCGACGTAAGCTCGGTATTTCGGAAATATCGAACCCGAACGCGTGAGTGCACGTGGGCCCACTTTCATTTGGAAACGTGTGGGGCCCACATGACACATGTCATTCTAATGCTTTGCATGTAGATAGTGTACAATGCACTCAATGTTATTGCATGGAAATTGAGTGTTTGACACTCTAAGCCATTGCATGTGTTGTGTCATTAAATTTATTAATTTAATAAATTATGGCATAAATATAAATTGATTTTTGGTAAATCATTTTAATTAACATAACACAACTTCTTCTCTCTCAAATTTCTCTCCTCTCTCACGCCCATTTGAGCAAAGTGTTCACTGGTTTGGAACCAGTTTGGGCGTGAGCTAAAGGGAAGCAAGAGTGGTTTCTCATGGTGAGAAATCAAGTGCTAGCACACTTACAAGTCTTGCGAAGGTGGTAGGAGGTTCCCCCATGAGACGGGATCCATCCGACGAAGATTGGAGCTCCGTTTCTTCACTCAATTTTCTGTTTTTGTAGGCAGTGGACTGCATGCAGTAGGCTTACATGGCAGTGCGTTTTTGGGCTTGAATCGTCTCCAAATCGACTCTACCGATCAATGTGAGTATTCCGCTACCTCCGTTGATGTGTTCACACATAATTTCATGTCTTGATTTGATCTTGGGACCTTATAGAAAACCAACAGAAATTAAATAACGATAATAAAGAAAAAAAAGATAACATGAAATAAAATGTGTGCCGTATACTCAAGTGGTACGTGGAGTTGTTGTTGGATAATATGACCCATAGCGTCACTATTTGCACAGATCATTGTGTTGTTGTAGAAAATTAACTATGTAACAAGGAAATTGCACTCTCGTCATTTTGTGATTAGATCACCTTAGATATATAAATGAAGAGAGGTCCCTATGATTAGTTCCTGGATTGAGATGATATGAGACAGTATCAGTCCACGAAGGATTAATCATTAAATATCCCTAGCCGTAGTATTATCGAGACTGGACATCGATAATGCGGAATAGGCTAGTATTGCACTTGTGCGCGTTGTGAGGGCACAACAGCATAGTTCTCATATATATAAGTATTGGATACTTGTGCAAGTGCGATAGGAGGTCGTGTTTCACCGATGGTACGGGAAACAGCTTCGCTCTGGATAGACCCTTCGGAATCCCATTGGTATTATGACTAGGTGTCTATGGGAGGCCGAAATCAAGGTAGGTGTGTATAGTCTTAACCTGAGACTGACATCGCTAATACTTACGACAATCGGTAAACTTTGGTTTTGGTGGTTGGGGGATCTTAACTAGTTCTGTGTTCACCTCTTCTGGGTTTATCAGAGAGTCGTAGTGTATTGGATGTGATGTCGAGACGGAAGTATCACTCCAGTCATAATGGAGATGATGTCACGCAGGATACGGTATTAGTGCTCTTAAGTGATGCGCATCCAATCGTGATATTATGACCATGTCATGAATAACCGATTATAGAGACTAGTTACCAGACATCCGATATGTGTTTCGGAAGGGCAGACACTATCCAGCCCCAGCCCTAGCACGTGACAATCCGATACTGGGCCGATATGCACAATACAATGTATACTACGCTTGATAGATCTTTGATATTCTTTGATGAATATGTCCGGAGAACTTGGGAAGACTTGGTGCTTTGCTAGGAGTCGACCTTGTCTCGTAAATCGGTAGAACGTAATACTTGGTACGTACGTGATTCGGATACTCCGACGACCGTATTTACTGCCAGATTATCCGGGGATCTCATGGGTCGCTTCCCGATAATCCACCGATGACGCACAACTCGCACTCTTGAATAATCTGGGATTATAAAGAAGAGAGAGAGAAAATTAATCTAGGATTAATAACGGAGATATTTTATCCGGGATAAAATGTCGTCTAAAGAGAGAGAACGATTAATTTGGAATTAATCGATGAATTAATATATTTTATATATTAAACGAAATTAGATTTCGACGCGGAATTAAAATTAGATTTTAATTCGGGCAAACGAGTTAATTTAGAATTAATTCGTTAGCGACGTAAATAATAATTTCGCTAGCCGCAATTATTCGATTTAATTAACGTCGCGACGTAAGCTCGGTATTTCGGAAATATCGAACCCGAACGCGTGAGTGCACGTGGGCCCACTTTCATTTGGAAAGTGTGGGGCCCACATGACACATGTCATTCTAATGCATTGCATGTAGATAGTGTACAATGCACTCAATGTTATTGCATGGAGTTTGAGTGTTTGACACTCTAAGCCATTGCATGTATTGTGTCATAAGTTTATTATTTATTTAATAAACATTATGGCATAAATATAAATGATTTTGGTAAATCATTTTAAAAACTTAACACAAGATCTCTCTCATTTCTCTCCACTCTCTCACGCCCATAGAAGGGCAAAACTCACTGGTTTTTTATCACACAAAAATGTGAGCAATAGGGAAGCAAGGGTTGGGTTTTCATGGTGAAAACCGCAAGTGCTAGCACACTACGAGTCTTGCGAAGGTGGTAGGGAGGTTCACCCATGAGGCGGGACTCATCCGACGGAGTTTGGAGCTTCGTTTTGAGACCCAAAATTCTGTTTTGCAGGGATAGTGGACTGTTGCAGTTTGGTGCGCAAGGCAGTACGTTTTTGCACTTCATTCGTCTCCAAATCGACTCAACCGATCGATGTGAGTATTCCGCTACCTCCGTTGATGTATTCACATATTGTTTTCATGTCTTGTTTGATCTTGGGACCTTAGAATAAACCAACAATGGCATCAAGAGCTAATGTTGCAAGCATGAAAAATGTAGGGCTTAAAATTTGGGTAAATGTTTGTTGAGCATGATTTGAATAAATTGATTGTTTGAGTATGCTTATAACATGTTTTATTGCATTTTGGTTGGACCAATTTGTTGAAAATTGATTTGGAATAATTTTCCCCAATTTTTTCATGTTGGCCGAATGTGTATGTAATTTTGGGATCTTGGAATTTTTTCATTTTAATTCATTGGATGAGTTATAATGATAAAGGATGATGTTAATTTGAAGTCAATTTGATTGAATTGGAATTGAACAAAAATCCCCAAAATCTTACCTTGGCCGAATTGGATATGCCCTAATGTTGTCTTGGTAAATTTTGATTTTATGAACATTGGATGTGTATGAAATCATTCGGGAAGTTAATACGTTGTCGATTGTGTAATTAATCGGATTGAATTCAAATCGGACAAAATAATCTTCCTTGGCCGAGACTTAGAAGCATGTAATATGGGTTTGATTTTTCATTATATGTGTTTGACATGTAATAATGAATTAAGTATGATTAATTGGACTAATTTAGTGTTTCGAAAATATTGATTTAGTCGATTAATCATGTAATGCACTTTAGGTAATTAAATGCGTAATTGGATTAGTGTAATTTAATTATTTAGGCTTAAATTGGATTTGGGCTTGAATTGTTGTAATGGGCCTTTTGGGCTTGATTTATCAAGTTGGTTTAGGCCAAATGGATTGGATCCAATTGGGCCCAAAAACTTAACCATAAAGCCCAATTGCGACTAATGAACCTTTAATGTTTAATTGGGCCTAATGGGCCGAAATTGATTCTAAGGCATTTTGGGTGATTCCACTATTGGGCTTTGGTTGCCGAAGCCCATGCCTAAAGAAATTAATTGAAGCCCATTAGACTTAAAATAAATTGACGTTGGACGTTAATCGGACTTTGAGTCCCGACGCGATTGAATTGGAATTTAAATCGTAAAAGGTTTATTAATATAAAGTGCAATATTTAATTTGGAATTGAATAGTGAATTAATATTAAATACATGTTAAATTGGATTTAATTATGTAGTTTAATTTAATTCATGAATTCGTACTTTGAGTACTATTCGCAAAAACGAGTTTGACTCGATCAAAATCAAATCGTTGTTTGAACATTGGATGATCACTTAATTATCAGATTAATTAATTTGATTAGATTGATTGATAGCATGCTTATGTGTGTGAATACATGGTTGTGTTGAATGAATAATGTATATCGGATGGATACTAGTAGGGTGGGCAATTTTAGAAATTGTTGTAATAAATTCGATTTATTAAATTGGACCTGCGTGTCCAGCCTTATCACCTTCTTTCTCTTTGTATTCTCTTCTCACCTATTCCCCTCTATGTATATGAGGTTTCTTTAGAAGTGTAGTGTAACGGGTAGAAGTAGTACAAGTGCTAGCTTGAGTGAGAAGGCGAGAGATTTGATCTAGGATCAATGTGTAAGTATCCATCCGCATATCATATTATTTTATTTCATACTCGCTTTATTATGTATTTAGAATGCATGTTAAGGGTGTATGATGATGAGACCTAACAAAGATAATTAAATTGGTAGCCAATTTGCAGGCGAAAATCCCTCAATCTATATTAAGCAAAATCCTTCCATTGAATGATTCTTGTTCAAGATCCGAAGTTGGCATTGGTTTTGTTTTTGACCAAAGTCAAGACCTTTGTCAATCAAGGATGTACTTGAATCATGAGAGTTTTGTTGCATATCGGTGTCTTGTCCAAATCGTGATTTTTTAGTGGCCAAGTCAAGGTCACTTTTTGTCCAATGACATTGATTACAAAACTTTCCTCGTCAATGGGTCCCGCTTAACTGGAATCATTAGGTTTGTTTTTGGCCAAGCCAAGGCCTAGATGATTCGGAGGATAGGGTTAGGAAAATGTATTAGATACATTGGCATAAGTAATATGTTTCGGACTTGGATGTCCACCTAACCGGATCTAGGAATTGGATGAGATCCAATT
>SKCR01053705.1:0-31639 GCA_019454045.1 Zanthoxylum bungeanum | reverse complement strand
GAATTTGCATACAACTCCTTCAAGTGAAAGATGATAGTTTGATCATACATATATTCGTGAGCTTCTGAACGTTCGTCCGACATAGAGCCAAGCATTATGCAAACTACTTGCTCATCATTGTCGATGTGTTTCTTCCAAGCATCAAATGTATCTTGGTCAGCATCTTCTGCGGGTTCAGAGGGAAATGGTCTTTCAAGAACATAGAAAATCTTTTCTTGTCGTAAGACATTTTGAGGTTTCTAAACCAGTCATTGTAGTTGTCCTCTTTGAGCTTATGCTCATCAAGGATGGAACGAAGTGATACTCTGTTTTCCATTTGAATGTTTGTGAAATATTTTTAACCCACATGTTAAGAGAAAATGTTTAAAATTAGGAATATGTGTCCATTAATGTTTCATAATAACATGGGCTTTTAATATTATGAAGTTGCTCCCACTCAATTGTTTTAATTTCAAGCAAATCGCATCAACCCCAATATGATGGATTTCTTGTGGGCAAGGATCCCATTATCATCAATTCATAACTCCGACTAGGGCCGGTCGTTATAAATACGATAATTAGGTAGGTTCCCAACAAATTTATGATATAAATCAAAATTCCTTGATCATTGGATTGGGCAATCAAACATGCCATAGCTTATGCTAATCCTTGTGGACACCCAATCTTTTCCACTAAGTTATAAGAGCACGCCTAAGGGTCGTTGCGTCTTATGACTCAGAAAATTCAAACCATTATCAATAGTACGATTTAGGGACAAATTGGTATTGGTCAGTCAGGTAAAGCCTAGTCCTGGCAATACGGTTTAAGCCCTTTGGGAATATACTTTACAATGGGTGGCAAATTTTAGACTTCAATTATTATTGCGGATTTTAGCAAGTTTAAGTGAATAACTGTCAAATGGATTCCTCCATTGAAAATTCCCCAGAGGAGGGTGGAGCGAACTCTCTTAAATACCCTTACCTCTTAGGCTCTTATTGCCTTGGTGACATGAATAGACAATAGATCTTCCAAATTAGTCCAACACTTTAAATATGCTTTAAGGTAAACTTTGAGTAAATGATTATCTAGATGTCTTCACAGCTTTTCCTTTTGGCTATAAAAAAGTAGTGAGTGAAGGAAGACACCAAATCATTATCTAACTCTAGTAATAGTTGGTTTAAAACTTTAAGTTTGGAAAAGTTTTAATAACCCCTTGGTCCCAACCCACTTTTATCTTTTATAATGTCTTTTATTATAAACAAGTGATTTATATTTATTAGCCTTAAAGGTAATAAATCTCTAAGTTCATCACGGAATAATTACTTAGCTAAGGGATAAGCAATACACTCTCTATTTCCTTAGAAAGTCTCTAGATGCTTGCACCTTAAAAATATCATACCAATTGTAATCACATAGAATCATCAAGCATATGAGTTTTAATATGTTGGAATTATTTTAGGCATTAAATAACTTTGATTAATATTTAATTATGATATTGCATTTTATTTTATTCAAAAAATTTACTATTCGCGTTTTTCTGCAGATGCATGAACTTTAAATGAAATTTCACAATTCAAATCTTAACCAAATCATTAAAAAATTATGGCTAAAATTAAGTTCAGGGTGTTAGCTTTCCAACGAGCTTTTAAACCCAATTTCGAGTTCAAACAAGTGAGAAATAATCAAAACAAAAACGGCGCGCTGAAAACACTTTTGGGAAGCGGCCGCGAGTGTGCGCAGCGGAAAATAAAAATTATTATGCCGCTTTCACTTTCCCAAAAACCCATTTATTTTTATTATTCTACAAGCATAGGCTTGCTACTACATATTCTAAGCATAAAACTCATAAAACATGCAAAGAACATAAACCTAAACATGCTAACTATCATAAGAACTCTAATTAAAATAAAGAAAGAAAAAGACTTAATTGAACCGTAGACTCCTCCAGTTCCTCCAGTCCTCCCTCAAATCTACAAGCTTTTCTCATACTCAACAAGCTCTTCCACATTCCAAAGAGCCACCCAAGTCCTCCAAAGATGCACACACCAAAGCCAAAACTCAACGGCAAGACTACGCCTTGAGTGCACGGTATTTTGCCCTTGGTGCTAGCCTAGGCAAAAATACCTCCAAAATTTTAACTCGAGGTTCCTCTAGTCAATTAGACTTAAGGATCCTCAAATCAGGGCTTACTCTTAAACTTTAGATTTGCTCACTTATATAAACCCAAGATATAAAAGGTTTGGTGTAAAAATTTGTGGAAGAATTCTTTGAGTTTATATAGTGCTCCAAAGACTAAAAATTTATTAAGAATCTGATGTGGGATAAAAGCTAATTAATCTTAGTCATGGGATCTTAATTTAGTGGTTTAATGAGATTATAAAACCCTAATAAGAGTTTGGGCCGAATTGGAATTCAAAACAAATAACAAAATATTTTTTACTATTCACATGAATAGTAATTTTTTTTTCTTTTATTCCATTTCCCAAAGTGCCCCCATCGTCATTCACAAATACCTAAGCCACTATGGAACCTCCTAAATGATATGTTTAATAATTAAACACATTGAACCATTTATGAACAATTCCTATAGGAATCATATATGCTGTTATATTTGTATTGTGCACTGTCAACCATTGATTTCGACTTTGTTGTGTGTGACCTTTTGGGTTCCCCTCAAGTTGGAGATGAAATGAATCGTGATAATTTAATCAAACATAAATTATCCTCCGATGAGATGGTCGTTCGATTTCAATGACCAATTTTGACATCTAGCAACATGCCAAGACCCCCAAATGAGAAGGAAAGATATATATACCCATTATGTATGCGATTTACATATGATACGGTCCCTCGCCTCACTGTATCCCCACCTATTGACTTAGGGTATGGAAGAAAGACTGCAGATCCTTAAAAGCCAAGGAAGCCCAAGAGGCCAAGAAGCCTAATGCTTCAGGTATGGTGTATATGATTGAACTATATTCTCAAAACTCTGAACCTTCTACTTGGGTGCTTGACACCGGTTGTTGGACTCACTTGTGTAACAATGTGCAGGGCCTAAAAACATAGGAACTCCGTCATTGGGAGGTTGACTTACGCATGGCTAATGGAGCAAAACTTGCTGCATTGTGCGTGGGGACTTATTTATTAGTTTTGCCGATAGTTTAGTTTTTAGACTAAGAAGATGTGTTATGTACCTTCTCTAGTAAATAACATAATTTCAATTTCTTCTTTATGTAATAAAGGCTTCTCATGCCTAATAAGTTGTAATGAATGTTCTATTTATTTCAATGAAATAAAATATGGAGATGGTATTTTGAATAATGGAATCTATGTCTTAACACTAACAAAGAATGTTCAACCTCTAATATATACAATGTTAACTCCAATAATCTCAATGAATCACTTCTATGACACAGTCGCTTAGGTCATATCAATGAAACAAGATTAACTAAGCTACATAAGGATGGGTATTTCAAACCCTTCAAATATAAACCTTATGGAACTTCTGAGTATTGTTTACTTGGTAAAATGACCAAATTACCCTTCAAAGGTAAATGACAGCGTGCAATGGAGACATTAGTACTCATACACTCTGATGTATGCGGACCAATGTCAGTCATCGCTAGAGATGGATTCTCCTACTTCATTACATTTATCGATGATCATTCGTGATATGGGTATTTGTACCTTATGCGGTACAATTGAAGTAGAAAACCAACTTAATAAAAGTATTTAAGTCACTAATGTCTGACTGAGGTGGTGAATACTTAAGCAACAAATTTCAAGATTACTTGAGAGAAAATGGCATTGCTTCCCAGTAGACTCCTCCGGGAACTCCACAGCATAATGGTGTTAGACAAAATGACCCATAGCGTCACTATTTGCACAGATCATTGTGTTGTTGTAGCAAATTAACTATGTGACAAGGAAATTGCACTCTCATCATTTGTGATTAGATCACCATAGATATATAAATGAAGAGAGGTCCCTATGATTAGTACCTGGACTGAGAATGATATGAGACAGTATCAGTCCCCGAAGGTTTAATCATTAAATATCCCTAGCTAGCCGTAGTATTATCGAGACTGGACATCGATAATGCGGAATAGGCTAGTATTGCACTTGTGCGCGTTGTGAGGGCACAACGGCATAGTTCTCATATATATAAGTATTGGATACTTATGCAAGTGCGATAGGAGGTCGTGTTTCACCGATGGTACGGGAAACAGCTTCGCTCTGGATAGACCCCTCGGAATCCCATTGGTATTATGACTATGTGTCTATGGGAGGCCGAAATCAAGGTAGGTGTGTATGGTCTTAACCTGAGACTTACATCGCTAATACTTACGATAATCGATAGACTTTGGTCTTGGTGGTAGGGGACTTTAAACGGGTTCTGTGTACACCACTTCTGGGTTTATCAGAGAGTCGTAGTGTAGTATGGGGTGTGATGTCAAGACGGAAGTGTCACTTCAGTCATATGGAGATGATGTCACGCAGGATACGGTACTAGTGCTCTTGAGTGTTGCGCAACCAATCGGGATATTGTGACCAGGTCATGTATATCCGATTATAGAGACTATGTTACCAGACATCCGATATGTGTTCGGACGGGGCAGACACTTATCCAGCCCCAGCCCTAGCACGTGATTATCCGATACTGGGCCGATATACACAATACTACGGTATACTACGCTTGATACAGATCTATATATTCCTGTAAGAATATTTCTGGAGAATTGGGTAGGCATGGCGCTTTGCTAGAAGCCAACCTTGTCTTGTAAATCGATATAAACGTAGTACGAGGTACTTACGTGTTCGGACAGTCCGACGATCGTATTTACTGCCAACATATCCGGAGATCTCATGGGTCGCTTCCTGAAGATTCACCGATGACGTATGACTCGCACTTTGATTAATCTGGGATTAATTAGAAGAGAGAGAGATAGAATTAATCTGGGATTAATTCGATGAGAGAGAAAATTAATCTGGGATTAATTGCGGAGATATTTTATCTGGGATAAATATTAATTAAAGAGAGAGAACGATTAATTTGGAATTAATCGATAAAATTAATATATTCGATATATTAATCGAAATTGGATTTCGACGCGGAATTAAAATTAGATTTTAATTCGGGCGAACGAATTAATTTAGAATTAATTCGTTAGCGACGTGAATAGTGAATTCGCTAGGCGTAATCATTTAATTACGACGCGACGGAAAATTCGTTAATTTGGAATTAGCGAACCCGAGCCCGAGAGTGATTGCGAGCGCATTCGCATTTCGAATTCGAGCGCGGCACGCGAGTCACATCAAGCGTCAAATCGCTAGTCGCATCATCGTCAAATCAATTGTCACTTTGAGTGATGTGACTTGACAATATGTCACTTTATAAAGTGAAGAGATGTGATGTGAATAGTGATGTGATATGATGAAAGTTTTAAAAGTTGAGATGGAATATAACATTATTTATTCCTTGCCTTTTGAATTTTGAATTAAAAGTTGAGTATATGTATTTTTATTTACTGGAAATAAATTGAGACATATATAAAAGCTTTTTATTCTCTCTCTCTTGTACTCGGTACTGTTCACGGTTTTAGGCAAATGAAGAGCCAAAACCTTCCTCTTCTCCTCGGTCTTGGACCGTTTTTCTTCTCCTTCTTTTCTGTTTTCTGCCGTTAAATGGAGAAGAGCAAGATAATGATTTTGTGGCAAAAATCAAGTGCTAGCACACCTTGAGCATACATAGGTGATAGGGAAGTGTCTTCATGAGCTTGGAAGCTTGAAGCTGGAGCTTCAATGGAGTCTTGCATGGCCGATCTTGGAGGTTAAAGGAGACCAAACCGCACAGCCCACTGCAAGGAGAAGCCATTGCCGAGCTTGGAGGATCAAAATCGCACCTTGTTCTTCAAACATCAAAACCGAATTCAATGTGAGTTGATTCCGCCACCTCCTTTGATGTGTTCATATGATTTTTATGCTTGTTTGTGATCCTTGGGACTTGATTGAACTCTAACAATGGTATCTAGAGCTTTTGTTGCATGAAAACCGAATTAGGGTTCTTGAGCAAATTTGGGGCTTTTTGATTTTGGCTTGATTCTGTCTAATTGATTGTTTGAGAATGATTATATATGATTGAATTTGAGTTGTATGTAATCAATTTGATAAAAAAAAAATTGATTGGATTGATTTTCCCCAATTTGCTTATTTTTGTCAAAACTTTAATTTGGGTAAACTCGATTTAGGCATGATTTGGTTGAATTGTTTGATGCATTATGCTTGAATGAGGTTGAATTGAAGTTGTGCATGATCAATTTCAAGAAAATTGGATTAGATCAATTTTCCCCAATTCTTAGGTTGAAATGAAACTTGAAATTGGGTAAAATGTGTTTAAGCATGTTTTAATTGAATTGGATGTTTAAGTATGCTTAGAACATGTTTAATTGAGATTGTGTGTGATCAATTTCATGAAATTGGATTGGATTCAATTTTCCCCAAATTGGAGGCTTGGCCGAAAATTGGAAGAACCTAATGTCTTGGTAATTTGTTTTGTTTGATCATTGGATGACTTAAAACAATTGGTTAATGTTGTTTTGAAGTTCAATTGGATTGAATTTTGATTTGGAACATTTTTCCCTTTTAAAGTGGCTTGGCCGAATTTTAAAGAACATGAAATTCTTTGTGATTTTGTTGTTTTAATTCATTGGATGAATTGAATTGATTTGGGAAATTAAGATTGTGGACTCAATTGGATTGAAACCGAATCGAATTGAAAAACCCCTAATTGCCGAGACTTGAAAGCATGTTAATTGGGTTTGATTTTAATTGAATTGTGTTGGACACTATTTGGTTGTTAAAGTGCATGATTAATTAGGCTAATTGATATTTTAGAAATGTTAATTGGGTAATTGATTGTGTATTACACTTAGGTTAATTAATTGTGAAATTTGGAATTTTATAAGTTAATTAATTTTGGGCTTGATTTTGGAAATTGGGCTTGTTAGGTTGTAATTGGGCTTTTGGGCTTTGTTGTAACAAAGTTGGGTTTAGGCAAAATTGGTTGGATCCAATTAGGCCCAAAACCGAATCCAAAAGGTCCAATTATGACTTAATGGACCTTAATTATTTAATTGGGCCTAATGGGCCAAAATTAATTTAAAGGCTTATGGGGTAACTCCCGGATTGGATTTTGGTTGTTCGGTTTGACCCGAGTTGACCAAAAGTCCACGCCTATAGAAATTAATTAAAAGCCCATTGGACTTTAATTAAATAAAACATTAGATGTTAATCGGGCTTTGAGACCCGTTGCGATTAAATTTGGAATTTAAGTCGTAAAGGTTCGTTAATAAAAGTGTAATATTTAATTTGGAATTAAATAATGAATTAGAATTAAATACGTATTAAATTGGATTTAATTATGTAATTTAATTTAATTCGTAGAAATTGTACTTTGAGTACGTGTTTGCAATACGAGTTTGACTCGAACAAAATCAAATCTTTGTTTGAACATTGGATGATCACTAATAATCAAGATTAATTAATTTGATTGATTGATTGATAACATGCTTGTATGAATACATGGTTGTGATGTTTGAATAATGTATATCGGATGGATATTAGTCGGGTGGGGCGATTTTGGAAATTGTAATAAATTTGATTTATTAATTGGACCTGCGTGTCCAGCCTTATCTCCTATTTCTTTGTATTCTCTTCTCACCTATTCCCCTCCATGTAAAAGAGGTTTCTTTAGAAGTGTAGTGTAACGGGTAGAAGTATACAAGTGCTAGCGGGAGAGAGAAAGTGAGAGATTTGATCTAGGATCAATGTAAAATATCCATCCGCATATCATTATTATTTATTTCATACTCGCTTTATTATGTGTTTAGAATGCATGCTTAAGGGTGTATGATGATGAGACCTTAACAAAGATAATTAAATTGGTAGCCAATTTGCACGCGAAAAACCCTCGTTTTATATTAAGCAAATATCCTTCCATTGAATGATTCTTGTTCAAGATCCGAAGTTGGCATTGGTTTTTATTGACCAAAGTCAAGACCTTTGTCAATCAAGGATGTACTTGAATCATGAGAGTTTTGTTGCATATCGGTGTCTTGTCCAAATCGTGATTTTTATTGGCCAAAGTCAAGATCACTTTTTGTCCAATGACATTGATTACGAAACTTTCCTCGTCAATGGGTCCCGCTTAACTGGAATCATTAGGTTTGTTTTTGGCCAAAGCCAAGGCCTAGATGATTCAGAGGATAGGGTTAGGAAAATGTAATGGATACATTGACATTATACATATGTTTCGGACTTGGATGTCCACCTAACCGGATCTAGGATTGGATGAGATCCAATTGATCATAGAGATCTACCTAGTTAAATAGCATACAGTTTTATTGGCCAAAGTCAGGGTTGTGTGTTATTTAACGGGATCCTAGCCCACTAGGAAACACGGTTTCCCGAGTACTCCACAGAGGGTTAGAGGCTCGACGAAAAATAGTGGGAGGCAAGTATTGAATTTGCAACATTCGTTCGAATACTCGCTAAACACGCTCATTTAAATTATTTCGTCATTAGATTAAATGTTAGTTAGACTAATATTTAAATTGTTGTTTTAATAAACAGTTGGACTGTATTATACTTGATTATATATAATTGGATTATATTAATCAATATATTTGAATTAATTAATTTCAGTTTACAGTTGATTTTATAATTGGATTATAGTAATCAATGTAATTGAGGTTAATTAATTTGGATTATATTTGATTATATAGTTGGACTATTATAATCATTATAATATATATAGTACCACTAATCGTTGATTAAATAGTTGGACTATTGTAATCAAGATAAGAAATTGAAAAGTTGGATATTTAAAATATAATCTGGGATTAAAATATTTTAAATGATTTAATTTTCAAATTGGGAATAAATAATAGGTTACTTTATTTGATAAAATAACTTATTATACCTTAAGCCCAAAATTAAGCAATAAAGTAGAGCATAAAATCTTTGGAAGATTTATGTGATGATGACTTTAATGCTTAATTTAATATACTTGTCATAAATCTAATTTTTTGATTTAAGAAGTATTAAAATTGCAATTTATAATTCTTGGAGAATTAATTGACTATTCTAGAGGAGATAAAGTCAAAGTTTGCAATTGGGCATGTAGCACGAGGTGCACATCGTTTCGATATTCAAAAACCCAAGGCTTGGCCTAAGGTTCCTAAAATATTGAAAAGGATAATTGACATATCCCAAAGTGACTACCATTTGGATATGGAAGACACGAAGGAATTAAAGAAAGGGCGAGGCTCTAACTTTAAAATATTTGTCTAAGTTATGTTCACAGCTAGTATTGAAATTAGATTTTAAATACTTAGTGTGGTACATAAAAATATATGTATTGATATTCAGAATCTGCTTTGAGCAGGATACTGACTTCAAGCTGAGATTTCTCTGCGAATCGGAAACGGGACGAAAGTCGCTGTTTCGACCGTAGATACCTAAGTTTAGGAACTACCCTTTGGTGTGTACTTAAATTAGGAACTGTTATAATGTAACTAGTTTGACTAGAAACATTATCTCTTTATCAGTGTTTAACCCACTGCGGGTGAACCTTATATTCTAAAACACTAAAGTGTTATTATATAAAGATGATACTGAGATAAATACATTAGATGTAAATAACAGAATTTATATTTTGAATATAATAAATCTCAAACATATAAATGACAAATAAATAGCTCAAATTGATTTGATCAATAGAGACTTATTTATGGCATTGTTGTCTAGGACACAATTAAACGAGACACAGTCAGTTAGACGGTGTGTCCGAACTAAAACCGAATTTTGTTGGACATGATAAGGTTTATCACGAGTCGCTCTGAGCTATCATTTCCTTCAAACAGGATATGTATTAACAGTGCAAAACTTATTTAGAATAAGGTTCCATGTAAATCTGTTTGACAGATATCATATAGGATATGAACAGGAAAGAAACGAGTTTCTCATTCCTGATAATTTGGGTATGCCAGGCATAACGTTTGGATGATACCAAACTAAGAACCCAAATTGGATAAGTGCCAATATAGGTTATCCTAAGGGAAACCATAAGTATAGTACTTGTAAATCTCACATGAGAACAATATGATTGTTGCTCACCATGCGGTTTTCCTGAGAGGAATACCGATATGCAGTGGTCAGTGGGAGGATAGTGATACTCGATGAAAATCGGAGTAATACTATTCAAGGCGAAGTCCTTAATGGAACACAAACAGTTCATCAATGATGAATCTGTACCATTAATCTTCAAATACACAAGAAACTTCGTAGATCGGATAGAGTCAGAAAACAACCTAGGGTATGGGTTTCTGATCTAACCTCATTAAGATGTCAATCTTATGGAGGTGTACCATCGACTACGTTTAGAGGAAGTGATACGAGGTATCGACTCCCTATTATGGCAAAGTGCCATGAGTTCGAAATGGATTCCATGTTTAACAACTATTTTGGATACTAGTTGTTGTACCACAAAGCATTGTGCCTATGGTACATTAACGTCTTCAAGGAAGACATACATGGATGGCAACATACCAACGTACAAAGCTAGGCTTTTGACGGAAAGGTATCGTTATCAACATTGTGTTAATAACGGTTCAACCTTTTACCTGTTGCCATGGTAAATCCATTTTGAAGATGCTTGTTGATAACTGTATATTTCATTTATGAAATATGTCAGTTATAAATCAAAATCGCTTTCCTGAAAAGGAAACCTTTTGGAGAATGTTTACAACATTCTGACGATTTTGTATAACCGACAAACAAGGTTTGCGGATTATTCAATCCATGTTTGGATTGAAGCAAGCATAGGGTTCTTGGAACTGACGTTTTGAAATAATCATAATGGTTTATGATTTAACTCAAAACGAAATAATTCTTGTGTATATAAGGAGGTTAGTGGGAGGGCGCACTGACAGTGAAATTCCCATAAAGCAATTGTGAAAGCTTGGCTTTCATAGAAATTCTCCGTAGAATTCTGGGGAGTAACAACCTTTATTCAAGGAATAAAGATCTACTGGATAGATTTGGAGTTGTTAACACTCTCTGAAAATTGTACATTTAAAATGTACTTGTATTGGTGTCTCATACGCTTCGAGCATATGGAGTCACAATCGGGTCAATCCAAGTGATAGTCACTGGATTGAAGATTAAGAACATCTGTTAGTATCTGAGAGAACTAAAGATGCTATCTTAAACTATGGAGATGGAGAACTTGAAGTGACTGGGATCACTGCTGCAAGTTTCCAAACCGGTAAATACTGCGGTACTATAAAGTTTGAACACTGGGACAGTGAGCTGGAAATCTTCCTAGCAAGATAACTGTTGCCGAATTAACAACAAATGCGGATTATTGCTGCAGCTGAGGCAGCAATAGAAGCCATTTGGATCGATAATAAATCTAATTAGATTAGATATAGTTCTGTTAGCAGCTGAGCTAGGCGTCAGCACAGGCTAAAGAATTAAAGGTCTCATCGACGATCCAGATATATACTTCTATATCATCTGATTCGTTCGGATCATACATCGTGGCGATGTGATGATCGTGTAAATCGCGTCAGACGATAATTAAGCAAATCCGCTGACGAAAACCTTTCCTCAGCAATTTGAGCGAACCGTACATAGTTCAGGTGTGGGACACTTGAGTGACTGGCTATGTGCCAAGTGGGAGATTGTTGGACAAAATGACCCATAGCGTCACTATTTGCACAGATCATTGTGTTGTTGTAGCAAATTAACTATGTGACAAGGAAATTGCACTCTCATCATTTGTGATTAGATCACCATAGATATATAAATGAAGAGAGGTCCCTATGATTAGTACCTGGACTGAGAATGATATGAGACAGTATCAGTCCCCGAAGGTTTAATCATTAAATATCCCTAGCCGTAGTATTATCGAGACTGGACATCGATAATGCGGAATAGGCTAGTATTGCACTTGTGCGCGTTTGTGAGGGCACAACGGCATAGTTCTCATATATATAAGTATTGGATACTTATGCAAGTGCGATAGGAGGTCGTGTTTCACCGATGGTACGGGAAACAGCTTCGCTCTGGATAGACCCCTCGGAATCCCATTGGTATTATGACTATGTGTCTATGGGAGGCCGAAATCAAGGTAGGTGTGTATGGTCTTAACCTGAGACTTACATCGCTAATACTTACGATAATCGATAAACTTTGGTCTTGGTGGTAGGGGACTTTAAACGGGTTCTGTGTACACCACTTCTGGGTTTATCAGAGAGTCGTAGTGTATTGGGTGTGATGTCAAGACGGAAGTGTCACTTCAGTCATATGGAGATGATGTCACGCAGGATACGGTACTAGTGCTCTTGAGTGTTGCGCAACCAATCGGGATATTGTGACCAGGTCATGTATATCCGATTATAGAGACTATGTTACCAGACATCCGAATGTGTTTCGGACGGGGCAGACACTTATCCAGCCCCAGCCCTAGCACGTGATTATCCGATACTGGGCCGATATACACAATACTACGGTATACTACGCTTGATACAGATCTATATATTCCTGTAAGAATATTTCTGGAGAATTGGGTAGGCATGGCGCTTTGCTAGAAGCCAACCTTGTCTTGTAAATCGATATAAACGTAGTACGAGGTACTTACGTGTTCGGACAGTCCGACGATCGTATTTACTGCCAACATATCCGGAGATCTCATGGGTCGCTTCCTGAAGATTCACCGATGACGTATGACTCGCACTTTGATTAATCTGGGATTAATTAGAAGAGAGAGAGATAGAATTAATCTGGGATTAATTCGATGAGAGAGAAAATTAATCTGGGATTAATTGCGGAGATATTTTATCTGGGATAAAATATTAATTAAAGAGAGAGAACGATTAATTTGGAATTAATCGATAAAATAATATATTCGATATATTAATCGAAATTGGATTTCGATGCGGAATTAAAATTAGATTTTAATTCGAGCGAACGAATTAATTTAGAATTAATTCGTTAGCGACGTGAATAGTGAATTCGCTAGGCGTAATCATTTAATTACGACGCGACGGAAAATTCGTTAATTTGGAATTAGCGAACCCGAGCCCGAGAGTGATTGTGAGCGCGGCACGCGAGTCACATCAAGCGTCAAATCACTAGTCGCGTCAATCGTCAAATCAATTGTCACTTTGAGTGATGTGACTTGACAATATGTCACTTTATTAAAGTGAAGACATGTGATGTGAATGTGATGTGCAATGATTGAAAGCTTTTAAAAGGCTTGAGATGGAATATAACATTATTTATTCTTGCCTTTTTGACTTTTGATTAAAGTTGAGTATATGTTTTTTATTACTTGGCAATAAAAATGAGACAATATAAAAGTTTTTATTCTCTCTCTCTTGTACTCGGTACTGTTCACGGTTTTAGGCAAATGAAGAGCCAAAACCTTCCATCTTCTCTCTCGGTCTTGGACCGTTTTTCTTCTCCTTCTTGTTCTGTTTTCTGCCGTAAATGGAGAAGCAAGATAATGATTTTTGTGGCAAAAATCAAGTGCTAGCACACCTTGAGCATACATAGGTGATAGGGAAGTGTCTTCATGAGCTTGGAAAGCTTGAAGCTTTGAGCTTCAATGGAGTCTTGCATGGCCGATTCTTGGAGGTTAAAGGAGGACTCAAATCGCACAGCCCACTGCAAGGAGAAGGTACTGCCGAGCTCTATGGAGGATCAAAATCGCACCTTGTTCTTCAAACATCAAAACCGAATTCAATGTGAGTTGATTCCGCCATCTCCTTTGATGTGTTCATATGTCGTTTTTATGCTTTGTTTGTGATCCTTGGGACCTTGATTGAACTCTAACAAATGGGGTATCCGAAAGGAGAAATCAGACATTATTAGATTTGGTCTGTTCAATGATGCAGGCATAGATCTACCTCTTTCATTTTGGGGTCTTGCTTTAGAAACTATAACACTACTACTAAACCAAGTTCCTTCCAAGACTGTTAGTCAAACACCATATGAGTTATGGTCTGGGAAACGTCCTAGTATTAGTTATCTAAGAGTTTGGGGATGTGATGCATATGTCAAGCTCACACAAACTAACAAATTTTCTGATAGGGCAGTTAAATGTAAGTTTGTAGGATATGTCTTGACCACAAGAGCATACGTGTTCTACATCCCAAATGAACAAAGAACATTTGTCTCACGAAATGCTAAATTTTTAGAGAATGAATTCCTTCTCAAGAAATATAGTGGGAGTAGACTTAACCTCAATGAAATACAAGAAGAACAAACTAACATAGAACTAAACCTCAGGCCCCTCAAAAGGGCAGCGACGAATAACCACAAGGTTATGAACTCAGAAGATCTGGTAGGGAAAGACATGAGCCTGAAAGATATGGTTTCCATATTGATGAGGAACATGATCAGGTCATTGATAATGACGATCCCACCAGTTATGACAAAAAAATACGTGACATTGATTCAGTCAAGTGGCTTGAGGCCATGAAATCCGAAATAGACTCCATGTATCAGAATCAAGTCTGGGACTTGGTAGATGCACCTGAAGGGATAAAACCTATAGGCTGTAAGTGGATTTACAAGCGTAAAACTGATGCAGAAGGCAACATCCAAACCTATAAGGCTAGGTTGGTAGCGAAAGGTTATAGACAAATCCAAGGAATTGACTATGACGAAATCTTCTCGCCTGTTGCAATGATAAAGTCCATTCAAATTTTACTGGCACTAGCTGCACACTTTGATTATGAGATTTGGCAGATGGATGTCAAAATAGCTTTCCTTAATGGGAACCTCGTAGAGGAAGTCTATATGACAAAACCTAAGGGGTTTGCATCTAATGATGATCATAATAAAGTATGCAAGCTTAAACGATCCATTTATGGACTCAAGCAAGCCTCCAGAAGTTGGAAGATACAATTTGATGAGACAATCAAAGAATTCGACTTCATCAAAAATATAGACGAGCCTTGTGTTTACAGGAAAAGTAGTGGAGTGCTGTTGTATTTCTTGTATTATATGTCGATGAAATATTAATCATTGGGAATGATATTCCCATGATGCAAGCCATCAAGTAATGGTTATCTCAGAATTTCTCCATGAAAGATTTGGGAGAAGCAGCTTACTTCCTCAGCATTAAGATCTACTGTAATAAATCTAGGAGGTTGTTAGGACTTTCTCAATCTACATACATAGATAAAGTTTTGAAAATATTCAAAATGGAAGATTCCAAAAGTGGTAATTTACCTACTTGTCATGGAATCAAATTATCTAAGAAGCAATGTCCACATAATCATTCATATAGAGAGCATATTAGTAGGATCCCTTATGCTTCAGCAATAGGATCGATCATGTACTCCATGCTATGTACAAGACCTGATGTCTCTTATGCACTTAGCATAACGAGCAGGTATCAGGCAAATCCTGGTGAGCAA
The DNA here is from genome assembly GCA_019454045.1 of Zanthoxylum bungeanum. Taxonomy (NCBI): domain Eukaryota; kingdom Viridiplantae; phylum Streptophyta; class Magnoliopsida; order Sapindales; family Rutaceae; genus Zanthoxylum; species Zanthoxylum bungeanum. Next base: position 16,169 of record SKCR01053705.1, on the reverse strand, counting down.
CACTGGGCAGCTGTCAAAAGAATCCTCAAGTATCTGAGAAGAACTAAGGATGTGTTTTTGACATACGGAGATTGTTCTGAGATGAAAGTCATTAGTGTTAGACATTGTGTCCCATAGCGTCACTGTTTGTAAATGATATTGTATTATTGTACAAAATTAACTATGTAATAATGAAATTGCCTTTTGCCATTTTGTAAATATTATTTACTTTGATATATAAATGGCGAAAGTCCATATGATTAGTACTGGATTGAGATGATATGAGACAGTATCAATCCATAAAGGTTTAATCATTAAATATCCCTAGCCGTAGTATTATCGAGACTGGACATCGATAATGCGGAATAGGCTAGTATTGCGCTTGTGCACGTTGTGAGGGCACAACGACATAGTTCTCATATATTTAAGTATTGGATACTTATGCAAGTGCGATAGGAGGTTGTGTTTTACTGATGGTACGGAAAACAGCTTCGCTCTGGATAGACCCCGCGGAATCCCATTGGTAGTATGTCTAGGTGTCTATGGGAGGCCGCATCAGGGTAGGTGTATATGGTCTTAACCTGAGACTTACATCGCTAGTACTTGCGACAATCGGTAAACTTTGGTTTTGGTGGTTGGGGACCTTAACCGGTTCTGTGTACACCTCTTCTGGGTTTATCGAGAATCGTAGTGTACTGGATGTGATGTCAAGATGGAAGTATCGCTTCAGACATATGGAGGTGATGATCACGCAGGACACAGAACTAGTACTCTATAAAAGGTTGCAACCGTCGGGACAATATGACTAGGTCAGGATTGTCCGATTTAAAGAGACTAGTTGCTTGATGTTCGATATATGTTTCGTACGGGGCAGACACATCTCCAGCCCTAGGCCTAGCATGTGATCATCCGATACTGGATCGATGTACGCAATACTACGGTATACTACGCTTGATATAGATCTTATATTCCTATAAGAATATTTCTGGAGAATTGGGTAGGCATGGCGCTTTGCTAGAAGCCAACCTTGTCTTGTGAATCGGTAAGAACGTAGTACGAGGTACGTGCGTGTTCGGATTATCCGACGACCGTATTTACTGCCAACATATCCGGAGATCTCTTGGGTCGCTTCCTGAAGATTCACCTATGATATTTGATTCGAACTTAATTAATCTTGGATTAATTGCGGAGAAACTTTATCTCGGATAAAGTGCCTTATTTAGAGAGAGAGAATGATTAATTTGGAATTAATCAGTAAAATTATTATATTCGATATAATAATTGAAATTCGATTTCGACGCGAAATTAAAATTAGATTTTAATTCGGGCATACGAGTTAATTTAGAATTAATTCGTTAGCGACGTAAATAATAATTTCGCTAGGCGCGATTATTTATTTAAATTTGATTTAATTAACGTCGCGACGCAAGTTCGGTATTTCGGAAATATCGAACCCGAACGCGTGAGTGGACGTGGGCCCACTTTCATTTGGAAATGTGTGGGGCCCACTTGACACATGTCATTATATGTATTATTTTATTGATAATGCATTGCATGGTGATAGTGTATAATACACTCTAATGTTATGCATGGAATTTGAGTGTTTGACACTCTAAGCCTTTGCATGGCTTGTGTCATAGATTTTTTATTATTTAATAAATATTATGGCATAAATATAAATTGATTTTTGGTATCAAAAATCAATTAGAACAAAAAGAAAAATCTCTCTTCTCTCTCTCACTTGGCCGAAAACTGCATGCAGTTTTTGGTCTTCATCTTCTTCATTTTGGTTGCCAAAAGCTTGAAGAAAGTGTGATTGTTTGGAACATCTCCTCACATGCAAGGCTAGCACCTTTCAAGGGATCAAAAGAGGTGATAGGGAAACCATCATAGAGCTTGGAATACTCAAAGCTTGGAGCTTTCCACATCTTCTCACCTTGGCCGAAAATCATCCACCTTGGAGCTTCCATCTTGGCTTGATTTTCTTCATCACAAGATATTGTAAGTATGATTCCGCCATACTTCATGTTTATATATATTCTTTGTTGTATTTCATATATGCTTAATCTTTCCTTGGGACATATTATAGAAACCAACAATTAGTTATTGTGATGCGAGCTTTCAGACCGATAGGGATGACATTAGATCACAAATATAATATTTGTTTACTTTGAATGGCGGTGCTGTCAGTTGGAAAAGCTCAAAGCAGTCAATTACAGCGGACTCCACCACTGAAGCCAAGTATATTGTAGCATCTGAGACTGCTAAAGAAGCAGTCAGGATAAAGAAGTTCATCACGGAGCTGGAAGTACTTCCCGTGATAAAGAATGGTGTCACGATGTACTGTGACAACACGGGTGCCATTGCTCAATCAAAGGAACCGAGGTCCCACCAGAAATCCAAGCATGTACTCAGGCGATTTCATCTCATCAGGGAGATTGTTGAGAGAAATGAAGTTATTATAGAGAAAATACCCACAGAAGATAATCTTACAGATTCTCTGACTAAAAGTCTGACTCAAGAAAAAAAATGATAGACACACCCGAGAGTATGGTGTCCAGATTCATACTAGTTGGCTATAGTGCAAGTGTGAGATTGTTAGGGATATGCCCTATACCCAACTTGTGGATGGGCTATATGTACATGTATTTGTAATATTTTCATTAATTAATAAAATGTCAATCTTTATTATACGTGTCTTACATAACTTATATGAATCATCAACACTGTAATAAAGCCCTTGGAGTAATAAGACGATGTCTTCCACGGCTTATGAGAATCACTACTCTTAAATGTTCATAGTCATAGTTTTGGGAATAATCTGGGCGTTCACAAAGCGGAGAGATTAGCACGATGATATGATCCGACCTTAAGTGGGGTAGTCGATCTCATAGGCTACTAGCGGAGATCAGTCCACTTGGTGTATCACATGGATGCATGAGTTGCTCGTGTCCATCAAACTGACCGCCGAAAGTTTTCATATGGAGTGTTTATCCCATGTGTCTGTGAGAACTTTCATGTATCGATTATATGACTAGTCCTTAGACTTGAGGTCTTTACAATCTTATGTGTGGATCAAATAACTTTGACATTCTCATTCCCCGGTTCAAAAGATCCGGTCATAAGGGTATGATTGGGTCATTTTGTTGAAACTCATGAAGTTTATAAAGATACAACGGAGAATCGCCACTCTCTCGGATAATATTTTCTTATAAGAGTAGTATTCCAGTTCGCGGGCTGATATGTGTGATCAGTGCTTGAGACTGTGGCCACAGCGGAAGAATCATACGAGATTATTGGGTGAGAACAATTCATGACACTATCAACATCATACCTTTGACCATATGGGAAGACATTTTCCATACCCTATGTCAATAGGTGGGGATATAGTGAGGCGAGGGACCGTATCATATGTAAATAGCATACAGAATGGGTATATATATCTTTTCTTCTCATTTGCGGGCCTTGGCATGTTGCTAGATGTCAACCTTGGTCATTGAAATCGAACGACCATCTGATCGGAGGATAATTTATGTTCGATTAAATTTTCACTATTCATTTCATGTCCAACTTGAGGGGAACTCAAAAGGTCACACACAACAAAGTCGAAATCAATGGTTAACAGTGCACAGTACAAATATAACAGCATATATGATTACTGTAGGAATTTTTCATAAATGGTTCAATGTGTTTAATTATTGAACAGATCATTTATGAAGTTCCATAGTGGCTTAGGGATTGGTGAATGACGATGGGGGCACTTTGCGAATTGGAATAAAAATGAAAAAATAATAATTTACTATTCATGTGAATAGTAACATTAATAGTAAAATATTTGTTTTTTGTTATTTGTTTTGAATTCCAATTCGGCCCAAACTCTTATTAGGGTTTTATAATCTCATTTAACCACTAAATTAAGATCCAATGGCTAAGATTAAATTAGCTTTTATCCCACTCGGATTCTTAATTAATTTTGTTGTCTTTGGAGCACTATATAAACCCAAAGAATTTTTCATAAATTTTTACACCAAACCTTTCATATCTTGGGTTTATATAAGTAAGCAACTCTAAATTTTAAGAGTAAACCACTGATTTTGAGGTTCCTTAAATCTAATTGACTAGAGGAACCTCGAGTTAAAAGTTTTGAGGTATTTGCCTAGGCTAGCACCAAGGGCAAAATACCCGTGCACTCAAGGCGTAGTCTTGTTGTTGAGTTTTGGTGTTGGTGTGTGCATCTTTGGAGGCCACACACTTAGGTGGCTCTTTGGAAAGTGGAAGAGCTTGCTGAGTTCGAGAAACGCTTGTAGATTGGAGGGAGGTCTGTAGGAGTCTACGGTTCAAGTAAGTCATTTTCTTTATTTATTTTATTTAGAGTTCTTACGATAGTTAGCATGTTTAGGTTTATGTTCTTTACATGTTTTATGAGATTTATGCTTAGATATATAGTAACAGGCCTAGGCTTGTAGAATAATCAAAACAAATGGGTATTGGGCAAAAGGAAAGTGGCATATTAATTTTATTTTCCGCTGCGCACTCGCGGCCGCTTCCCAATAGAGTGTTGGTGATAAGCAGAAAATATATCAATATTTACCACCCCTTTTACTTAATATTTTGTATAGTTTCTCGCGTTTTGTGAATATTTTGATGTGTTTGGTGTTATTTTATAGATAAATAAAATTTCAGGACTCAATGGAATCAACTTGGGGCTAAAACGGTGAAAAACAGATTGAAAGGGCAAAAATGGAAATTCACGTCGTGACGCACCCACCTTTTGCGTCGCGACGCGTCTCAATTACTATGCTACTGACTCTCGTCATCGCCACATCATCGTCACGTTAGCACGTGCGTCATCATCACGTCATCTTGACATCAAACAATAATTCAGCCTGACGACACATCATCACTTACGTCATCATGACATCAGCCAATAATTGAGTCTACCGACAGCCGCGTGCCATGTGTCAACATCTCAGCAAAGTCGCGTACACATTTCAAAAATCAACGTGCGTTGCGACGGGCAAGCTTTTTACGTCGCGACGTGCAATGATGAATTTTGCCTATAATTAGATATTGATTTCATTTGAATTCTTCATACTTTCTTCTGGGGAATTTCCGTAGAATAGAAGAATAAAGTATCTTGTTTGTTTAATTTCAGTTTTCTTGTATTTAATTTTTATTTTAAGTAATAAATATTTCTTTGTTTTACTTTAAAGTATGGGTAGGTAACTTCTTTCTGCTGTGGTGAAAGGTAAAGCTTTTATTATTATAATTTATATTAATCTCCCTTAGTTGTAATATATAAATTATCTTAAAACCTGACTGAATTGGATACCGCTTTATTGGTGAATTTGACTTAATTAAATTAATTTTAAACTGACTTAATTGGATTCCGCCTTTATGGTCGGTTGGAATTAATTAAAAATCTAATTTAATCAGGAGACCGCCTATATGGTCGATTGGTGATATAACGCAGATTTATATATTATATTAAGGGAGATTTCTAAATTAGAAGAAATAAAAGTGGATCCCTTAATCTCAGTAATTTATTTTATTGTTTTATTTTACCTTTTTAATTTTCATGTTTGTTTTATTTATTTATTATGTCTTTAATAGTCCTAGATATGTGTTGTAACCAAATACCATATCTAGGGTTGTGATGAATTCCAATATCACTGGTTTAAAAGTTGGTTACTTTGTGTCTTGGGTAATATATTGGTTTATTTTTTGTGTATTAATCTTAATGCTTCTTATTAACTGGCCACTAATAAGATTGATACGGTAAACTTAAAATGAACTTGGAAAATAGATTTTAGGTTTCAGCCTTAGACTGAATGGCTTACGATCTCACCTATGGGAGATTTTCTTCTAGGATAGGAATATACATGTCGGGTGTGGGTAGCCATAATTGGAAATTAATCTTAATGAATTCAAAGTTTCTTGGTTAACATAGGAATATAGTTAATTTAGTTACTTTAGGTATTTGCATCTGACCATCGGAAGAGGCTTTTTCATATTTTCGTGTTCCAGGTTAATAGACTGATATATTGCACAAACAAGAGATAATCACTTCATCTTTAAAAGATATTGGAAGGATTCACAACCCTAGATAGCTTTATAATATTGATTTCTCCATTAATTTACTTTCTCACTGTTTTAATTACTTGTCTTTATTGAACATCACCAATCAAACAAAAATCAAATAAATTAGATACGTGTAGATATTTAACTTCATAAATTTATAGCATAGGTATTAAGTCCTCATGGGACCGATATATTTTATACTACTTTAGCGATACGTGCACTTGCGTTACGTGTGTGATTTCACCTATCAAGTTTTTGGCACCGTTGTTGGGGACTTATTTATCTTTTACTATTAATTTTTTGGTTTGATACTTTACTTGTGTCTAATTTCCTTTTACTTATTATTTTTGTTTTCTTATGTTTCAGGTTCTCAGCCACTACATGAGAAGAAACAGAAGCTTCGAAATCCGTCTGCTTGACCCAGAAATTGAAAGAACAATCAGGTTCAATCAAGAACCTGAACCGTTGGAAGTTGCACCACCAATTCCCATTCGAGACAGAACAATTCCGGTGGTTGACGGCTTCATATAATGCATTGTACTTCCTCTCTTACCAGCAAATACGTGTGACATTAAAACATGCATTCAGATGATACAGTAATAGTCCAGTTTGGGGGAAGTGCAACTGAAGATCATAATGGCCACATCAGCAACTTCCTGGAAGTTTGTGGCACATTCAATTACAACCGAGCGACAGAATAAGCAATACATGTGTGTGTGTTTCTATATTCTTTGAAAGACAAAGCTAAGGCTTGGCTCCATTCACTACCAGCAGGTTCCATCACAACATGGAACACTCTTGCCACCAAATTCCTTGTAAAATATTTTCCCCTAGCCAGAACAATAAAGCTGAGGAACAACATCACATCTTTTATGCAACATGACTCAGAATCCCTCTGCAAAGCTTCGGAAAGATACAAGGAATTGCTCCGAAAATGTCCTCACCATGAGATTGCAAAGTGGCTCCAAGTCCAAACCTTCTACAATGGACTTTCTGGACTAATGAGAACAACCATAGATGCTACTGCTGGAGGAGCTTTAATGGAAAAGGAGAAGATCAGGCCTGGGAATTAATTGAATAAATGGCCAACAACAATTCCTTATGGCCAACAGAAATGAGCATGATCCAACGAATAGCAGAAATCTACGAAGTAGGAGCCAACATAGCAATGAATGCCAAGTTGGATCAGATATGCAAATATCTGGAAACTCTTAGCATGCAGGATAATGATGGATCCACTAGTTCACCATATGGTGGAGCACCAGAGGCAGAATCATACAACCAAATGATGAGACTGCAAATTATGTTAGCAATTTCAACAGATAGGGAAACAATCCATATTCCAAAACCTACAACCCAGGTTGAAGGAATCATCCCAATTTCGCATGGGGTACCACCACAAGGCAAAGGAACAATCCACCACCCAGATTCCAACAACAGAAAAAAGGCCAGGAGTATGAAAAAAGACCAGGAATAGTAGAAGTGCTTGCCCAGATGAAAAAACAAGAAGAACAATATAACGCTTTAGCAGCTATGGTTCAAAATCAGCAGTAATGTTTCAAAGCCAATAAAGGCACTGGAAACTTATGCTCAGAGTTACATACCGTAAGGTATTCTTCCGAGCAACACAGAGCCAAATCCAAGGAACAGAAGGAATGAGCAATATCAAGCCATCACTTTGAAAAGCGGCACTGAAATAAAAAAAGATGTTGGAGTCAAGGCCTCTGCTGATGAAGTTCCAAAAGAAACCAACAAAGCTGATCCACAGATGGAGGAAAAAGAGGCAAAAGAAAATGATCGAGAAAGATTTACTCCACCTTCACCTTTTCCACAGCGTCTCTAGAAACACAAACTAGACAAACAGTTTGCTCGATTCCTAGAGATATTGAAAAAGTTGCATATCAACATTGTTGGACAATTATGACCCATAGCATCACTATTTGTACAAAACATGGTGTTGTTCTACAAATTAACTATGTGACAAAGGAAATTGCTATTTTATCATTTGTAATTGTATTACCGGGATATATAAATGATAAAAGTGTTGGAAAAAATAACCAAGCCCCAAGATCAACAAGAGCAAACAAAATATATATAAATGAATGAACAATATTGAAGTATGGCGGAATCATACTCACAAAAATCGGAATGCGGATGCGTTGATGAAATAAAAAACTTCTCCTTTGTGCAGTGATGAATTCGGCCAAGGTGGAAAGTGCAGCTCCAAGCTTTGTTTGATCCTCCCAAGCTCAAGGATTAGTTTCCCATAACACCTTTGTATGATCCCTTGAAGGTGCTAGCCTTTGTTGTGATTTTGAATGCACAACTTCTTCAAATCTTGCCACAAAAATTGAAGAAATGGAGAGCCCAAAACTGCATGTAGTTTCGGCAATGTGAGAGAGAGAGGAGTTAAAATGATTTTTGTTACAAAAAATCAATTTATATTTATGCCATAATATTTATTAAATTAATAATAAACTTATGACACAAATCATGCAATGGCTTAGAGTGTCAAACACTCAAACTCCATGCAAAACCGTTGAGTGTATTGTACACTATCACCATGCAATGTATTAACAATTAAATAATGCATAAAATGACATGTGTCATGTGGGCCCCACACGTTTCCAAATGAAAGTGGGCCCACGAACACTCACGCGTTCGGGTTCGATATTTCCGAAATACCGAACTTACGTCGCGACGTTAATTAAATCGAATTTAAATAAATAATTGCGCCTAGCGAAATTATTATTTACGTCGCTAACGAATTAATTCTAAATTAACTCGTTTGCCTGAATTAAAATCTAATTTTAATTTCGCGTCGAAATCGAATTTCGATTATTATATCGAATATAATAATTTTACGATTAATTCCAAATTAATCGTTCTCTCTCTTTGTATAGTACTTTATCCAAGATAAAGTCTCTCCGTAATTAATCCAAGATTAATTGAGTTTGAATCATACGTCATTGGTGAATCTTCGGGAAGCGACCCAAGAGATCTCCGGATATGTTGGCAGTAAATACGGTCGTCGGATTATCCGAACACGTACGTACCTCGTACTACGTTTTTACCGATTCACAAGACAAGGTTGGCTTCTAGCAAAGTGCCATGCCTACCCAATTCTCCAGAAATATTCTTATAGGAATATAAGATCTATATCAATCGTAGTATACCGTAGTATTGCGTATATCGAACCAGTATCGGATGATCACATGTTAGGCCTGGGGCTGGAAATGTGTCTGCCCCGTACGAAACATATATCGGACATCAAGCAACTAGTCTCTTTAAATCGGACAATCCTGACCTGGTCATATTGTCCAGACGGTTGCAACCTTTTATAGAGTACTAGTTCTGTGTCCTGCGTGATCATCACCTCCATATGTCTGAAGTGATACTTCCATCTCGACATCACATCCAGTACACTACGATTCTCGATAAACCCAGAAGAGGTGTACATAGAACCAGTTAAGGTCCCCAACCACCAAAACCAAAGTTTACCGATTGTCGCAAGTACTAGCGATGTAAGTCTCAGGTTAAGACCATATACACCTACCCTCATGCGGCCTCCCATAGACACGCAGACATACTACCAATGGGATTCCGCGGGGTCTATCCAGAGCGAAGCTGTTTTCCGTACCATCGGTAAAACACAACCTCCTATCGCACTTGCATAAGTATCCAATACTTAAATATATGAGAACTATGCCGTTGTGCCCTCACAACGTGCACAAGCGCAATACTAGTCTATTCCGCATTATCGATGTCCGATCTCGATAATACTCCGACTAGGGATATTTAATGATTAAACCTTTATGGATTGATACTGTCTCATATCATCTCAATCCGGTATTAATCATATGGACTTTCGCCATTTATATATCAAAGTAAATAATATTACAAAACGGCAAAAGGCAATTTCATTATCACATAGTTAATTTTGTACAATAATACAATATCATTTACAAACAGTGACGCTATGGGACATAATGTCTAACAATCTCCCACTTGGCCTATAGCCAGTCACTCAAGCATCTAATACCCGAACTATGTATGTGTCGTTAAAAAACTTGCTGAAGAACAGCCTTCGTCAGCGGATCTGCAATGTTGTCATCTGATGTGACCTTCTCGACCTTTACATCGCCACGATGTATAATCTCCCGAATCAGATGGTAACGTCGAAGAACATGCTTGGACCGTTGATGAGACCTTGGTTCCTTAGCCTGTGCTATAGCCCCGTTATTGTCACAATACAATGGAACGGGCTCAGCTGCTAACGGAACTACTCCTAATCCGATTAGGAACTTTCGGATCCAAACTGCCTCCTTTGCTGCTTCAGATGCAGCGATGTACTCCGCTTCTGTTGTTGAATCGGCAACAGTATCTTGCTTGGAAGATTTCCAGCTCACTGCTCCGTTATTCAAACAAAAAATGTACCCGGATTGCGACTTGTAGTCATCCTTGTCGGTTTGGAAACTTGCATCGGTATACCCAGATACCGCAAGTTCTCCACCTCCATAAATTAAGAAAGCATCCTTAGTTCATTTAAGATACTTAAGGATATTCTTAACTGCTATCCAGTGACCTTCACCTGGATCGGCCTGATAGCGACTGCACATGCTCAAAGCATATGAGACATCAGGTCGTGTACATATCATGGCATACATGATCGATCCGACTGCCGAGGCGAATGGTATCCGACTCATGTTGTCCCTCTCTTCCTGAGTCTTAGGACACATGTCTTTAGACAGAGAGGCACCTCGTACCATTGGAACCAATCCCCTCTTGGATTGTTCCATGTTGAATCGCTTCAACACTTTATCAATGTATGTACTCTGGGAGAGTCCAAGCAGCTTTCTAGATCTATCCCAGTAGATTTTTATTCCAAGAATAAAGGCTGCTTCTCCCAGATCTTTCATGGAGAATTTTAATGAAAGCCAAGCTTTCACCGACGTTAGCATGGGAATGTCATTGCCTATAAGCAATACGTCGTCGACATAAAGGACAATAAAAGTAAGTGCTCTCCCACTAACCTTCTTGTATACACAAGGGTCATCTGCGTTTTGCACGAAATCATATTCTTTTATTATCTCATCAAAACGCTGATTCCATGACCGTGATGCTTGCTTCAATCCATAAATGGATCGATTTAACTTACAAACCTTGTTTGCAAGTCTAGGTACGATAAAACCGTCAGGCTGTTGCATATAAACATCCTCCAAAAGGTTTCCGTTAAAGAAAGCGGTTTTAACGTCCATTTGCCATATCTCGTAATCGAAATATGCAGCTATTGCAAGCATTATCCGAATGGATTTAATCATGGCAACGGGTGAGAAGGTTTCATCATAATCAATACCATATTGTTGACGATACCCCTTCGCTACAAGCCTAGCTTTGTACGTTTGTGTTAGACATTATGTCCCATAGCGTCACTGTTTGTAAATGATATTGTATTATTGTACAAAATTAACTATGTGATAATGAAATTGCCTTTTGCCGTTTTGTAATAATATTTACTTTGATTAATAAATGGCGAAAGTCCATATGATTAATACTGGATGAGATGATATGAGACAGTATCAATCTATAAAAGTTTAATCATTAAATATCCCTAGTCGGAGTATTATCGAGATCGGACATCGATAATGCGGAATAGACTAGTATTGCGCTTGTGCACGTTGAGAGGGCACAACGCATAGTTCTCTATATTTAAGTATTGGATACTTATGCAAGTGCGATAGGAGGTTGTGTTTTACCGATGGTACGGAAAACAGCTTCGCTCTGGATAGACCCCGCGGAATCCCATTGGTAGTATGTCTGCGTGTCTATGGGAGGCCGCATCAGGGTAGGTGTATATGGTCTTAACCTGAGACTTACATCGCTAGTACTTGCGACAATCGGTAAACTTGGTTTTGGTGGTTGGGGACCCTAACCGGTTCTGTGTACACCTCTTCTGGGTTATCGAGAATCGTAGTGTACTGGATGTGATGTCAAGATGGAAGTATCGCTTCAGACATATGGAGGTGTGATGATCACGCAGGACACAGAAATAGTACTCTATAAAAGGTTGCAACCGTCGGGACAATATGACTAGGTCAGGATTGTCTGATTTAAAGAGACTAGCTGCTTGATGTCCGATATATGTTTCGTACGGGGCAGACACATCTCCAGCCCCAGGCCTAGCATGTGATCATCCGATACTGGATCGATGTACGCAATACTACGGATACTACGCTTGATATAGATCTTATATTCCTATAAGAATATTTCTGGAGAATTGGGTAGGCATGGCGCTTTGCTAGAGCCAACCTTGTCTTGTGAATCGGTAAGAACGTAGTACAGGTACGTGCATGTTCGGATTATCCGACGACCGTATTTACTGCCAACATATCCGGAGATCTCTTGGGTCGCTTCCTGAAGATTCACTATGATATTTGATTCGAACTTAATTAATCTTGGATTAATTGCGGAGAAACTTTATCTCGGATAAAGTTCCTTATTTAGAGAGAGAACGATTAATTTGGAATTAATCGATAAAATTATATATTCGATATAAATAACGAAATTCGATTTCGACGCGAAATTAAAATTAGATTTTAATTCGGGCATACGAGTTAATTTAGAATTAATTCGTTAGCGACGTAAATAATAATTTCGCTAGGCGCGATTATTTATTTAAATTCGATTTAAATAACGTCGCGACGTAAGTTCGGTATTTCGGAAATATCGAACCCGAACGCGTGAGTGCACGTGGGCCCACTTTCATTTGGAAACGTGTGGGGCCCACATGACACATGTCATTATATGCATTATTTTATTGATAATGCATTGCATGGTGATAGTGTATAATTCACTCAATTGTTATGCATGGAATTTGAGTGTTTGACACTCTAAGCTTTGCATGGCTTGTGTCATAGATTTTCTTATTATTTAATAAATATTATGGCATAATATAATTGATTTTTGGTATCAAAATCAATTAAGAAAAATTCTCTCTTCTCTCTCTTTTCATTACCGAAAACTGCATGCAGTTTTGGTCTTCATCTTCTTCTTCATTTTGGTTGCCAAAAGCTTGAAGAAAGGCTTGTTGTTTGGAACATCTTCTCACATGCAAGGCTAGCACTTCAAGGGATCAAAAGAGGTGATAGGGAAACCATCATAGAGCAAGGAATACACAAAGTTTGGAGCTTTCCTCTCTTGTCTTCCTTGGCCGAACCTAATCAACCTTGGAGCTTCCATCTTGGCTTGATTTTCTTCATCACAAATGCTTGGTAAGTATGATTCCGCCATACTTCATCTTTTATATATTCTTTGTTGTATTTCATGTATGCTTAATCTTTCCTTGGGACATATTATAGAAACCAACAATGGTATCATGGAGCCATGGTTAAGCATGAAATACTTTAGGTTAAAATTTGATAAATTGGTTGAAGCATGTTCTTTGTGAATTTGATGAATAAGTATGCTTGCATGTATATAGAATGATGTTATATGGAATCAATTTTATGAAAAATGCATTGGATGATTTTTCCCCAAAATTTTGACCTTGGCCGAATGGTGTGACAAATTGATTAAAGCATGTTCTTGTGAAATTTGATTATAAGTATGCTTGCATGTATATAACATGATGTTATATGGAATCAATTTTATGAAAAATGCATTGGATGATTTTTTCCCCAAATTCATGCCTTGGCCGAATGTGTTGCTACTTGGAGTGGATTGAAATTTTTGTGTTTAAGATCATTGGATGACTTAGAACGTGTACGGGACGTAGATTAATATTCAATCGGATTGAAAAACAAATCGACACAAAAAACTCACCTTGGCCGAATACATAGGACATGTAAAGGAGTTGATTTTTGTTAAAATTAATGTTGGACATTTATTTTGAAAAATTGATGATTAATAAATTAAATGGGTATTTTTGAAATATTTGGTTTAATATATTAATCTTGGTATTACACTTAATTAATTGGACTTTAATGTTTGGAATATTAAAATTTAATTAATGGGCTTTAATAATTTAATTGGGCCTTATGGGCTTAAAATTGGTTTTATGGCACTTAAGGGTGATTCCTTATTTGGGCTTGGTAAATGGGTTTGACCCACATTGACCAAAGCCCAAGCCTTAATAAATCAATTCTAAGCCCATTTGACTTGAATTAAATTCAACATTGGATGTTAGTTGGGCTTTGAGACCCAATAGATTAGATTTAGAATCTAAGTCTTTAAAGCATATTAAAAGTGTAAACATTTAATTTGGAATTAAATATTGAATTAGTATTGAATACGAATTAAATTAGATTTAATAAGTAGTTCGATATAATTAGCGAATTCGTACCTTATGTACTTATTCTCAATCGAGTTGGACTCGCACAAAATCAAACCGTTGTTTGAACATTGGATGATCACTTTAACAAAGACTAATTAATTGGATTAGATTGGTTGTAAAAACATGTCTTGTTTGAATATATATGTATGTGATGAATGAATAGTGTTATCGGATGGATATTAGAAGGGAAAGGGTAATTTTAGAAGTTATTGTAAATTTGGAATTTATAAATTGGACCTGCGTGTCCAGCCTTATCTCTTTATCTCTTTGTATTCTCTTCTCACCTAATTCCCCTCAATGTAAATGAGGTTTCTCTTATTGTATTATGTAATTGGGTAGTAGTAGAATAGTGCTAGCGGGGAGAGGAAAGGGAGTGATTTGTTCTAGGAACAAGTTGTTTATATATCCATCCGCATATCACTATTAATTTACTTTACGCGCTTTATGATGTTTTAGAAGCATGCTTAAGGGTGTATGATGATGAGACCTAACAAAGATAAATAATTGGTTGCCAATTACGCGAAAATCCCTCAATTTATATTAAGCTAATATCCTTCCATTGAATGGTTCTTGTTCAAGATCCGAAGTTGGCATTGGTTTGTTTTTTACCAAAGTCAAGACCTTTGTCAACCTAGGATGTACTTGAATCATGAGAGTTTTGTTGCATATCGGTGTCTTGTCCAAATCGTGATTTTTATTGACCAAAGTCAAGGTCACTTTTTGTCCAACGACATTGATTACGAAACTTTCCTCGTCAATGGGTCCCGCTTAACTGGAATCATTAGGTTTGTTTTTGGCCAAAGCCAAGGCCTAGTTGATTCGGAGGATAGGGTTAGGAAAATGTATTAGATACATTGACATTATACATATGTTTCGGACTTGGATGTCCACCTAACGGATCTAGGAATTGGATGAGATCCAATTGATCATGGAGATCTACCTATGTTAAATAGCATACAATTTTTATTGGCCAAGTCAAGGTTGTGTGTTATTTAACGGATCCTAGCCCACTAGGAAATTAGATTTCCTGAGTTCTCTACAGAGGGTTAGAAACTTGAAGAAAATAGTGGGAGGCTATTATTGAATTTGCTATTTCGTTCAGATACTTAGCCTTACGCGTCTTTCAAAATTATTTCGTCAATATTTTAATAATTAGTTGGACTAATATATTGTTATTTTTATTTGTAACAGTTTGACTGTACCCATAACATCGTTGACTTTATAGTTGGACTATAGTTGTCAAGATGACTGGCAAAGGTAATATCCGCGACAT
Organism: Zanthoxylum bungeanum; assembly: GCA_019454045.1. NCBI lineage: Eukaryota > Viridiplantae > Streptophyta > Magnoliopsida > Sapindales > Rutaceae > Zanthoxylum > Zanthoxylum bungeanum. Next base: position 504 of record SKCR01053705.1, on the reverse strand, counting down.
AATCATGGGCGATAATGTCTTCAAAGGGACAAACTTTGCCGACTGGGAAATGAACCTCAAGATAGTGCTTGGGGCTGAGAGGATACTGTATACTATTCAGAGACCTCTCCCGCCTAAACCCACTGAGCCACTGGAGCTAGAGTTATGGAAGACTCATAGTGAGGATTGTGACCAAGCTCAGTCAGTTATGCTAGCTGCAATGACCCAGCATTTCAGACGCCAGAATAGGGACTTGGATCCCTATAACATGATGGCAAGATTGCGTGATCTTCACCGCACTAATAAGCGGATGAAGAGGTACGAGCTAGTAAGGAAACTCCTCCGCTCCCGGTGTTGGAGTTTCTAGAGGTCCCAAGATCAAAATTCAAGCATGAATCATAAGCGAATACAACGATTTAAGTGCGGAATACTTACATCGAGCGGTGGAGATGTGATTTGGCAACAAAAAACGAACTGATTTCTTCACTGGTTTGGGCGTGAGCAGTCCACTGTCACAGCTCACTG
>SKCR01053704.1:0-38114 GCA_019454045.1 Zanthoxylum bungeanum | reverse complement strand
TTAGATGTTTTAATTATTATTTAATCACATATAATTGGTAGCAAAGTAATGATATTCACTACAAAAAAAAAGGGTATTTAGCGTCGAAATTTTTCGACGCTAAAGGTTATTAGCGTCGAAAAATTTCGACGCTAATTTTCGACGTTAAAACTTGGACGAGAAAGACAATTAGCGTCGAAATAAAAAATTTCGACGCTAAAGTATAATATTTTGCGTCAAAAATTTCGACGTTAAACATGTATTTGGCGACGAATAATTTCGACGCCAAAAGTTGACCTTTAGCGTCGAAATATTCGACGCTAAATGTGATATAATATTAAAAATATATATCATTTTATTACCTTTAGCGTCGAATATTTCGACGCTAAAAGGTATAATATATTATTATTACAAATTAATCTCAAACTAATTTCATTACAAAAGTAATTAAATTTGTTATAAAAATTATTACAAATTTGTTACTAAAAATTTATAATAATGACATTTTTATTGATATAAAACTAAAATTACAAATTTTATCACAATAACAAAATATAAAATGATATTTTTATTGATATAAAACTAAAATTACAAAATTTATCACAACAAAAATATAAAATGATAAAATACAATGATAAAATACAATTTTCCATCTTCACTTTCATTTTCTTCATCATCATCATTTTCACCATTTCTTCATCTTCATATTCCCCTACAAAAATAAATAAATAAATATTAGATGTGAATATAAAATACAAAACAAAACAAACAAACAAAACATTTAAGGAAAAATAAATTTAGAGAGGAAATAAGAGTATGAGAGAAAGAAAGTGATAATAGAAGAAATGAAAGAGCAAATGAATTTATAGGCAAAAAAAAGCTTTTAGCGACGAAAAGGATTTCGTCGCTAAAATCCTCAAAAAGCGGGAATTTTTCCGCCAAAATTTTGATCTTTAGCGTCGAAATATTTGACTTTTAGCGTCGAATATTCGTCGCTAAATGTCAAAATTTAAATTTAAATTTATTAGGCGGTAAATTCAAAATTTTTAAGGGGGAATTCGAAAATTTTAAAATTAACCTTTAGCGTCGAAATTTAAATTCAGTTGCTTCAACTGTTTCTCGCATCCATCTTCTTGCCACGTGCTCTGAGCAGACCAGCTCTCTCTCTTGATTGTAAGGAATTTAGGACACCATCTATCTCCATATTGGTATGACATTGTCCATTTTAGGCCTAAACTCTCATGGATTTGCTCTTGGGCTATACCCAAAATGTTGAGTGAGGAACGGCAAAGCCGAGCGCAGCGGAAACCCGCCCGAGATCTGTAACACCCCGGTAACCCGATGAATACTAAGTTAGGAATGAAATAATACTTATTATTTGATCATATGAAAGTGGATATTAGGCTCATGAAATTAATTTAAAATTATTCGACAAATTCCTTGTAGTACCGTTAAGAAAGTTATTTTTAGGTTCAACACGGACAGTCTTTAGTATTCGGACCGTAGCTTTCTCATACAATATCCGATTCTTATGAATTTTATATCGTTGGAAAGCTAAGACCAAGACCTACAACTTTTAAGTTTTACATTTATTCAAATTCGAATATGAAATATACTGAAAATGTAAATCAGATTCGGATGAACAGTGTCTAAGGACTGATTTGGGAAAATCCTAAAGTTTTCAACATTTTCACCATTTATTTATTTTACCATCTGCCCCTAGTATATAAAGGGAACATTACCCTTCCACCCTTCACATTTTTTAGAGGAAGGGACGTGAGAGAGAGGAGGAAATTCAGAAATCCTCTTTATTTCTTCAACCAAAATCATGTAATCCAAGCTTCAATCATCACATGCAAGCTTGGAAATGAGAAGAGGAAGCTTGGATAATCTAGCTAGCGAAGAAATAAATGAAATCAAGGTGAGTTAAGCTTAACCAAAATCCTTGATATAATGGGTTTTGATGATTTGATGATTGTGGAGTGTTGATTGGATGTATTTGAGGTTGTTTACATGACTATTATGCTTGAAAGTTAATAATTTGAAAAACCCCCAAATTAAGAAAACCCTAGACATGGATTACATTGGAATCCATGGAGTTTAATGTTGTAATTTGATGATTTGATGATTAATGGATTGTGCTTGAGTGATGGTAAAATGTGTTATGTTGGAAATTGATTGAGAGTTGAATTTGTTTCTTTTGTTCTAATGTTGAAGTGTTAAAAAAAATGCTTGTGTGAGGATGGTAAGGTTGGTTGATGTTGTGTTGTGTTGTGTTATATAAATTAGGGGTGGCAATTTGAGTCATGATTCGTTTATTCGTTCGATTCTATTCGCTTTAAAGCGAATACAGGTTTGAAAAAATATATTCGTTTAATAAATGGGTCAATTCGATTCGATTCGTTTATTAAACGAATCGAATACGAATTTAAACTCATGGATTCGTTTATTCGTTTAAGATTCGTTTTATTATTTTTATTTACTAATTCTTGTTAATTTTCAATTAAAATTCGAGAAATTCTAACTAATTATCATAGAAAATGTAATATTTTCAATACTTGGTGATGTATTTTTAGTAAATATATTTAATTACATATTTCATATATATATATATATATATATATATTTATGAAGAATTAATTTAAATCAAGTGTGGTAAATTAATTTATTAAATAATATAATTGACTAAACGAATATTCGTATTCGATTCGTTTAATAAACGAATTGAATAAACGAATATTCGTATTCGATTCATTTAATAAACGAATCGAATACGAATCCTGATATTAGGATTCGTTTAATAAACGAATCGAATACGAATCCATCACATTTTGATTCGATTCGTTTAGGATTCGATACAAATTCGATTCGTTGATTCGTTTTGCCACCCCTAATATAAATGGTGAAGTTTTTACACTTGACACACCAAGTGTTTGATGAAATTACAATCTCATATTAAATTATGAAATTGGTATGTTGGGCAGTAAGTTTAATGAAGTCATATTCTGAATAGGTTATAATAATTCGGTTGTATCTGGAGTTTTTGATGCCCAAATGATAAAGTGTAAATTTCTGGATAAACTAGACACATAAAAGAGTAACATATCCAAAATTTAGAATTTATGGACTTAAGATGAGATCGGAATGAATTTTTGAAGTCGGGCAATCTGCAGCCCCTGTGCCCAATTTTTCTGGTTACACAGCCCTTGAACTTCAGACTATAACTTGAGTTTCTGGTATCGGAATTGAGAACCGTTAAAACCTACATAAACTAGGTACAATATGGACCATTCCAATAAAATTTCAGCTTCAGATTCATCTCCAATTAATCACAGTGAATTTTTAAAGTTAGACATCAAACAGTGAATTTTGTAGCGATTGGTAAATATAAGTTTTTGCTACATGGTTTGCACAACTCCAAATCTAAGCCTGTAAAATTCATAGGTTCCGTAGATATATCTAGCACTCCAGTATATTAAGTGTCTATTCATTTTATACATTCTTTCATGTGACAAAAATATTCTGAGTTATAAAGAACGAAAACTAATATTGTTTTGACTTTAGATCGACTCCAGAACACTCAAAGGTCACCCATGCTGTATACCATCCCTGATTTATTATAGCACTGTGAGTGGATACTTTTCTCTTATCTGGGAGTATTTATTTTAAAGTTGTTAATTGTGATATCTGATATGATTTTGCATATTATTGATTCATTGGTTTTACTTAAAATGATGATTTCATGTGAATATGATATATGATTTAAGTTTTTGATAAAGCTTGATTTCAGATAAATACTTTGATGATGAAAATATTTTCAAAGATATGGATTTATGATTTTGGAGGCATGGGCGAAAAACCCACCTCAGATGTAACTTGATACAGATATGAAATTGACGGATATGGAATTGACGGACATGTTATTGATGGGTATCGGTATTGATACCGGGTATAGACGTGTGCACACGGGATACAGGACTAGAGATGACAGATGCCTCTAGATCCTGGGTATTGGGCTAGAGGGACTGTGAGTACAACACCTCTAGACCCGGATTTCAGAGACATGTTGGTGGCACTGATAGCACCACTATTTACTGGTTTAGTGGCTTGGGGGACTGTGCGTACAACGCCCCAAGACCACAGGATTATTGTACATGATGACCGATGATATTCTTACAGATGATTTTACATATATTTATGAATGATTTTCACAAAGGTTTTGAAAAGAAAATTCTGACTTATATTTTATGGATTCAGAGACAAACTTTTGAGACATGATTGAAGAGAATTGTTTATTAAAGGAGTTATCAAGAGAACTCATGTTTTAAAGGAATCCCATTAAATGTTTCAGAGCAGATATTTCTTGATATGATTTTGGTTTTAGAACCATGAAATTTTATAAAGTATTTCAATTATATTTTGAACTATTCACTCACTAGGTCGTTCAAACAACCTAACCCCCCCCCCCCCACTCCCAGTGTTTTTGTTTTACAGATTCTCCCAGAGGACAAGCTCGAGAGGGCGGATACTGTTGGCAGTCACCTGTGTGTTGAGTCCACCAGATTGAGTCTAGAAGTCAGCATAGTCAAGGTCAAGTAAATATTGCATGACATATATTGCATAGTTTCAGTCATTGAGTGTGAGAATAACATCAGATTTGTAATGTAATGTACATTTAAGTTCATTGTATGGAAACCTGAGATGTATTTCTATGAGTATTGAGTTAAGCATTGAACCATTTGCATAAACTTTGTTTGAAATGAGTATGACAGCATTGATCAGTCAGATTGATATGAGGCTTAGGGGATAGTACGGCCTATTCCCTGCCGGTAACATCTCCCGAATTGGGGATGTTACAAGATCAAATTCCGAGCGAATAAATTTTTTATTTTTTTAAAAATTCGCTAATCCTTAAAACACTGGGTTTAAAATTTTTAATTACAAACTTAAAATTTCCAATGCATTAAAATATTTTCATGTATTAAAAATTACCATAAGTCCATTTAAAAATTTCAACACATTTAAATCAATCTACCAACTTTTGACAAATTAATCTAAGCATCATAATTATTTCCAACACTTGAAAATAATCCAAAACTACTAAAATTAATTTTTGAACACTTGAAAAATTAATTCAAGCATATAAAATAATTTTTCAGCTCTTTAAAAATTAATCCAAGCATTCAAATTAACATATAATCTATATACTAATTTTCCAACACTTGAATTCTTCTAATCCTCACATACATGCTTCCAATTAATCCAACAAAACCACAACAATTTTCTCACCAAATAACATCAACAAATTGAACAATAAATTGGCAAATTAAATTTACCAAAAATTGCTTTCAATCCTTGCCAATTTGTGAAGGGTAGCATCCAAGCTTTTCCAAGTCCTCCAAGCTTTGAACTCCTTCAAACTCCACCAAATTGAGCTCCTTGATGAACAAATCTTGGTGATCAAAAGGTGGTTTGATCACTCAAGAATGGCAACAAAAAATTTCCCAAAAATTCAACACTTGAACCATAGGAAAAATAAAACTTCAAGTACATTAATTAAACCTTAACACTTAGGGATTAATTCCATGGACTTGATTATTTGTAGGGTAATGTTTGGTGAGATTATTGGCTTGATTTTGAGAGCAAAATAAAAATAAAAAAAAAAAAAAAAAAAAAAAAAAAAAAAAAAAAACCATAAGCTTTTTGTTTCTTCAAAAACGGCAGAGCGGGAGTGAAGAAACAACAACCCATTTGCTTACTTTCATTTTTCTTTCTCACTAACTCCAGTGGCTTGTAAAAAAACTAATTATGCTTCTCTTTGGTTGCAGCAGTAATAAAGAAAAAGGAGAAGCCACTTTTTGCCTTTTTCTATTTTTTTTATTAAAATTAATTAAACAAAAAATAAAACCAAATCAATTAACAAACCATGATTTAAGGGAATCTTTTCAAAAAAGTAACTTAACCATAGTTAAAATTGTTGGACAATTATGACCCATAACATCGCTATTTTTACAGAACATGGTTTTTTACAGAACATGGTGTTATTGTACAAATTAACTATGTGACAGAAGAAATTGATCTTTTATCATTTGTAATTAGATTACCGGGATATATAAATGATAAAAGTCCATATGATTAGTTCCGGATTAATAAGATATGAGACAATATTAATCCATTAAGGTTTAATCATTAAAACATCCATAGTCGTAGTATTATCGAGATTGGACATCGATAATGCAGAATAGACTAGTATTGCACTTGTGCGCGTTGTGGGAGCATAACGGCATAATTATCATATATTTGGGTATTGGATACTCATGCAAGTGTAATAGGAGGTTGTGTTTACCGATGGTACGAAAACAGCTTTGCTTTGGATAGACCCCTAAGTATTCCATTGGTAGTATGATTATGTGTCTATGGAAATCCGAATCAGGTATTTTCCTAAGTATATAAAGGGATTAAGATTTCATTGTAAAAGGTTAGCTAATTCCATTTTGTACACAACTTGTAAAAGAGAGAGAGAGAGAGAGAAAATCTTAAGTATAAGTGTGAACTTGTAACAGGTCGGTCAGACGAACTCGAGAGATATGCAGATCGGTCATACTCGATCATGTTATAAAAGTTTTTTTCCTTTATGCCCGTGGATGTAGGTTGGATCCATTCCCCAGAACCGTGTTAAACTATCTGCCTTGTTTGTTTGTTTTTTATCTTTTGCTAAGTTTGTATTTGGTCCCAAAACCAAATAAATTCACAGTTTATGGAGGATTGTTCGAGGAATAGTTTTTCCCGAATTGCCCTGGAACGAAAACCAATCGCCAACATTACTCTATGAAAATTGGAAGAAATAGATTTAAATCGTCCATTTATTGTCGCAGCAGATAACAAGAGGATAAAATTTACAATACAACGGAAGTACCACGTCATTCGTAAAATAATCTAATAATCATTTGTCACACGTGCTATAATATTGAAAAATAACTAAAAAATGGATATTAAATCATACATGTTATTTTCTAATTTTTTGATAATAGCACGTCACCCATACCTCCGTTGCATCAAAAAATTACTCATAACAAGAGATATGACTCAAGAAAACTATTGTAATAATAAGGTGATAAACCATTTAAAATGGAGGACTCCGCTTAATAGAAAATTACCTTCTCTGAGACTTTATAATTGCGTTCTTGTAACTGGCACAATTCTGGGAGAATAAAATCCAGATGTCAATGGGAATTTGCTAATGAGGTCCCAGTTAATGGAAGTGCATGTAATCAAATCGCAGAGCCCACTTCTTGGATCCCATCCGTGCAGTCGTGGAACTTAGAAAATCTATAATAAAACAGAGATACCACGTCATACATGAAACGATCCAATAATTTATTAACACCTGTGTTATAATATTAAAAAAGAACTAAAATGATGGATATTAAATTATATATTTATATTTACTAATTTGTTGGTGATATCACGTCATCTATGCTTCCGTTGCACCAAAGAATTACTCCCTAATAGCATGCATGAAGGGGTCCTCAGATTCTATCAAACTCTATTTGACGATTTCTGAGTATGAATGCCCTTTCTTCCTCAATACTTCTATTTAAAATCAATTACACAAAATGAAAATAAAATAACCACATTAACAAAACCACAATCATTTTTAACCACAATCCAGATGTCAACGGAATGCCCTTTCATGGTCTTCCGTTGCATGATAATATGAGGCACTATATGCAGCCTCAAATTCCAACGTACCCTATGAAAATACAGACTTTCCACAACTTGATTATGAAAACCAACACTAACAATAATAATTTTCACACCCACAACTTGATTATGTACTCCCAATATAAGAATATCAAAGTAATCAAATAACCTGGTGAGTTCAGGTTCGATTCCACATTGGATAAATTTAATAGGATATACTAATAATTCAACTAAAAATATAAAAATAATTAAATAAAATATTATGATTAGGAGATCTACTCTTGATATTTCAAATATAAAATAATTTTTATTTTGTATAAAATATAAATTATAATTATTTTCCAATTAATTTATTTCATAATCTGTTGATTAACCGAGACAACAATATTGATATCTCCATATCATAACCGGCCCATTCTAATATTTAGGATTAGTGAACTTTGAATAAAAAATATTCTACTAAGTTTTTATTGGTCATTTAGATTATACCTACCTTGTTATTGTTTGTTAACAAGAGCTTTTTGACACAATTTTTATTTTTATTTATTTATTTATTTATTTTTTTGTGATATCGTAACCTTCTTCCAATTTTGAGGCATAAATTTCATTATATTTTATAACTTTATAAACGTGGCAATATTTCAATGGTTTCATGGATTCATTTTTGATTTTCTTATCTTGATATTTTTTAATACCATTAAAATCGCTAGCTATGCTATCCTTTTGCATTTCTGTTGTAATCATGGTTGTAAGAATACCATTTTCTTACTCTTCTAATTTTCTTTAGAAAAGTTTTGGGAAATTATGTTTTGACCCCCAAAAATTACAGTTAAGTCCTTGCCATTAGGCTTTTTCAACAATTTGTGTTTTAGAATCACTTTTGATGCAAATTTCAAATGTGTTCAACACGATTCGTATCAGAAAAACTAGTCTAATGGTTCAAAAATTAGCTAAATTGAAGTACGTTTTCTATTTCTATAGAACTTTCCGCATATAGCATATATAAACTGGAATGCCGTAACCGTTTCTCAAAACTACATGTTTCCCAACACGACAAAACTTTACTTTAAAACGTTTTGATATATTTTCAAACTCTTAAAATCTTATTTTCGAATATTATCTCATTTCAAAACTAACTTTAATTCAGAACCTTCCAGAACTATTCCGAAAAAATATTCGAGATATTATAGGATATTAATATATCCATTTAAATAAAAGAAAAATATTAGTGCGAATACGGTCCACATACATTAAGGACAGGTAAAGAAATAATTTTAATACTCATTGATTAAAAGAGATGGATATTAATAATGGTATTTCCTGCACATTTTTATTTGTCATGTAGTTTCATACCTACCTTATTATTGTTGGTTAACATGAGCTTTATGACACGAGTTTTTTTTAACATATTTAATCTACAATATTTTATTTGTCATGTAGTTTCGTACCTACCTTATTATTATATGTTTGTTAACATGAGCATTAAGGCCACAAGCTTTTTTATTTTTAGCATTTTTATTTTCAATTTTTATAAAGTTCATAATATTTCATAGTACATTTCACTTTAATTACTTATTATATACAATCGATAGAATATTAAAAAAATAATTAAGAGAAAATGAATAAATAATTTTGACAGAAAAAAAAAACTAATTAGAATCTCCTTGTATTTTAAAAATATATTCAAGCACTCGGGATATTATAACAGATCTATTAAATATAAAATTTATTGATTATTTTACTTTTTCTTTGAAAAAAAATATATTCTACAAGTTTTCATTTGTCAGGTAGCCTTATTATTGTTTGTGAGCATGAGCTTTGTGGTAGATACTTAATTGTATTTTATAATTTTGTAAACATAGAAATATTTCATTGGTTTCATTATCTTAAAATTTAAAGGGTCATAAAACTAGCGATTCATGAAAATGGCTAGTGATAGTGACCTTTTTGTTGTAACCATTTTCATAAGAATATTTAAAGGACTCATCTCTTGTATTTCAAGCATATCCTATGCACTGAGGAAATTCTAGAGCGTTAGCTGAACGTTTGTTTTCCTAAAAGTTTCGTGTTTTCATCTTTATTTGAATTAATCAATGGCGGGAGATGAAGTGCGTACCGGAGGAAGACCATTGGCCGAGGTGTACTCGGTACGGATACTCAACATCGACGAAGAGAACCCAGGCGACCTCTACGGCACAATAACTGTGACGGACGGAATAGATACTCAATACATCTTCAACCGATCAAGGGACCATATCCAATCCATTCGACCACGCGAATTCGCTATACTGACTGGTCCGGAAAGATCCATATCAGCCCTAGGCGACTTCACAATTATTTTGAATCTCCTAGACAGGGACAGAGACTTGTCTGCGGATGATGAAGTCAGCAAAGGAAAGATCTTGTGGAGGGTTTCAAACACAGACAATGTGTACGATGATCCAATATATCACAAAGTTCCAGGAAAGGACGGTTCAGCGGAGGTGAACTACATCGTGTTCATGTTGAAGTGAAGTTGCTGGTTGCCAGCATGCAGAAGAGGCAGAAGAAGCCAATGAGCCGAAAGTTTGAAAGCAACGTTCTCCAGCTTGCAACAAGCGTGTTGCCAACTTGCCAAACCGCGTGTTACTGTAGCACGCGGTTTGAGCAATATATAAGGAGCTCCAAACCATTGTTATTAGTATCCCTAAATGTGTGAAAGAGTAGTGAGAGTGATTGGTGAGAGTTTTTTGTAAAGCTTGTGTTGTAAGCTTTGTAATTCTTTTGTGGATATATAAAAGAAGAGTTTTCTCTCAAATTATCCTCTATTATTGTGTGTTTATTCACAACAAGTGGTATCAGAGCTACGGTTCCACGGAGGGATCCCGAAATTCGGAAACGAAGTTTCGGTTCGGAAAATCGATTCCGACCAAAGTTGTCAAAAATCGATTTTGAGCATATCATCGGACTTTTCACGGAGAGACGAGCACGGTGATATTTTCCGGCGATCGAACGGAGGTCCCAGCTGCCCGCACGCGCCGCACGCGCCAGGCAGAAGCTTCGTCACGCGCGTCACGCGCATCCACGCGCCGCACGCGCCGTCTGAAGGTTGAAGACGACCGCCACGTCAGCAGTCCAGTCAGCGCACAGTCAGCGCCACGTCATCGCACAGTCAGCAGCCCAGTCATCCGCCACGTCAGCGCCCAGTCAGCGACACGTCAGCGCACAGTCAGCAGCCCAGTCAGCTGCCACGTCAGCGGTGCCTGGTAAATTTCAGATAGGTCCCTGAACTTTCTGAAAATTACAGTTTAGCCCTTATACTTTCAGATATTTACAATTTAGTCCCTGAACTTTTTGTAAATTGCAAATTAGTCCCTGAACTTTTCCGTAATTTCACTTTGGCCCCTGAACTTTCGGAAATTACACTTTGACCCCTGTAATTTCTGGAATTTGCTATTTGGTCCCTGTGTCGGATTTTGACAAACGAAGTGTCATTTCCACCATTATCGACCATTCCGGACGCAACGGTGAGGTCCGTTTTTTGAAATTCTGTTTAGAATTTTTATGATGGAGGGGAGCAACGGAAAAATGATTTTGTTAACCAGTACAAACTATTTCACATGGAGAGGAAGGATGAAAGACCTTCTGTATGTGAAGGACTATGATGGACCGGTATTTCTGGAGCGGAAACCAGAAGGAATGACCGATGAGAAGTGGGCTAATCTTCACCAGAAAACATGCAGTACTATTCGTCAGTGGATCGATGATAGTATCGTCAACCATGTCAGTGAGGATGTAAATGCACGTACCTTATGGGAAAGCTGGAGGAGCTTTTTCGAGCAAAGACTGGCAACAACAAGCTGTACTACATCAAGAAGATGATGGGTTTGAAATACCAGGAGGGTACAGCTGTGGCGGATCATATCAATGACTTCCTCGGAACCATGAAGGAATTGTCTGGATTGTGCATAGACTTCGGAGATGAGGTAAATGGTTTAATACTCCTTAATACGTTACCAGAATCTTGGGAAACGTTCAGATCTACGGTGATCAATTCAGCCGCAGATGGGAAAGTCACTATGGAGATGGCAAAGACCAGGATCTTCGAGGAAGAAAAGAGGACGAGAATGCAGGAGTCAGCATCAACCTCAACCTCAGAAGCTCTAGTGACAGAAAAGAACACCAGAAGGGGGAGGAGTAAAAGCCGAGGCCCAGGGAGATCAGACAAGAACCGAGGTAAATCAAGAACAAGGGATATTGAGTGCTATCACTGTAAGAAGAAAGGCCATATGAAGCGGGATTGCTACAAACTGAAGAACGAGCAGTCCAGGAGAGATGGTGACTCTAATCAAGAAAGAGTTGCTACAACCACCGAGAAAACCTCCAAAGACTTCTGCATAATGTATGAAGAAGCTGTTGTGAATCTTGCCAGCCACGAGACCAGTTGGGTGATAGATAGTGGCGCATCCATACACGCCACATCTCGCAGAGACTTCTTTTCATCTTACACACCAGGGGACTACGGTGCTGTAAGGATGGGGAATGACGGACAGTCCAAAGCCGTCGGTATTGGAGACATCTGCCTTGAAACAGAGAACGGGACAAGGCTAGTGTTGAAGGGAGTCAAGCACATCCCAGATATCCGGTTAAACCTGATCTCAACAGGCAAGCTGGATGATGAAGGTTTCTGCAGCACCTTTAGTGATGGATGCTGGAAGCTCACTAAAGGGTCAATGGTCGTGGCACGAGGTAAGAAAGATTCAACTCTGTATTTGATGCATGCTAAGTGTTGTGATATTTTTATATCGTACCGCAAGTGTACGGTGTCAAGTTTTAGTATAAATGAGTTTAGAGTGTCGAACCCACAGGGATTGCGTTAACTCGCACTAAGTACTACAATTGATAATCCTAACTTTATTTAGAAAACAATTAATAAAGATTTTTATAAATAAATAAATATAAAAATAAAAATAATTATATAGGAGGAACTAATACGATAGAGATTTTGGATCCTGATTTCACCTAGCTGTCTCCTATGTATTTGTCATGCCAATTAATCTTTGTTCAGTTATATTATTTATAAGTCAAGATCCTAAAATATTCACTCCCTCTCTCGAGTGCCGAGTGAAAATATCATCAACTATAGACTTCGATATCTCTATAAAAATCCAATAGTTAATAACTCATTACGATTTGTGATTCTATGTTAACGACTTCAAAGGACTACAGATTCTCTCGAACTCTATAAAATCCTAGGTTATATTCTCTAGATCTATTCAAAATCCCCTCTCTCGAGTGATAGATTCTAAACATATATCATCTTCAATTGTGGCCAACAATCAAGAAGCATTAAACTCAAAAGAATATAAATAAATCAATAAAACTTCATAACAAAATTGATAAATAAAATACAAGGTTCAAGCATTAGTTACATCAATCTCCAAAATTAAGGAGTAAATTCATGACAAAAGATAAAACAATAAATAATCAAGCCACGAATCTCATGGAAATCATTAGAGTTCTAAGAAAGAAATAAGAAGATAAAACCCGAATTGAATCTCTTCCTCTCCGGATATTACAGCCTTTGTCTCCTCTTGTCGCTCTTCAATCCTCTCCTTGGATCTCTAAAAATATTTAATTCTGTGTTTTGTGCAGTGTATTAGCCTCCCTTTGAGTGTTGGATGTAATGTTATATTTATAGTTGAGGCAGGGAGTCTTTGGGTAGCATTAGGATTATTAAAAAACCCTAAAATTAATTTCCTGATATGCGCGTACTTTTCTTCTCCGCAGCGCCGCGGCGCATAATCCTCGGCATTTTGTATGAGAATTGGCAATTTAGGGCGCCGCGGCGCCTGGCTCTCTTCATTGGCGCCTCGGCGCCCTATGTTACTCCATGAATGGGCGCCGCGGCGCCCATTGCTTGTGGTTAATGGCGCCGCGGCGCTTAAGCTCCTGGATTTTGTATGGGGAGCTAGCGCCGCGGCGCTAGTTGTATGAGAAGCTTGAGGCGCTTTGGTGTCTGCGTGTCCTGTGTCTTCCCGAAATTTCCCAAAACACGTGCAATTATTCCCCGATCCATATATTAATGCTCCTATAAATAAAACATAAAATAAATTATAAATCATATTAAATATCTCGAATTATAACAAAATAATAAGCTGAGAATGTCATAATAAGTGGGTATAAACCACACTTATCAAATACCCCCAAACTTAAGGTTTTGCTAGTCCCGAGCAAAAGATAAAAATAAAAAACTAAATTCAAATAAACAAATAAAAATTACTATATTAACTAAGCCACTTTCGTAGGGATCACGATTGCATTTAGCATATGCAACAAGCCTTTAAACCCCTAGGCGGCCCTAGTGGACGAGTTATAGTCTCATGAGGGCTTACAGTGACGACACCCACAAACGTCATTCACACACAATCATGCAAAAATAAAAAATAGCAAAACATAGTCTTGATAGTTACGCATAAATATATCCTCAAAGAAAGCTTATAAATGAAATTAGAGAACCTTCAAAGTACGCAATTGCAACTCGAATCCAAATTATTGAATAAATTATCTAAGCTAGACTCAAGGTGTGTGTGTGTAAAGGTTCATTCACAGCTTTGATCTTAAGTAAGCTAACTCAATGATTTCGTTTAAAAATTAGAATCGATGGGTCAAACCAACCTAGATATCTCAATTATGCTCTGTAATTGCCTTATTTTGTGTTCGGTATGGTATGGTTTTTCTTTTATTTTCTTGTCTCTTTTTTTCTTTTCTCATTTTTGCACTTTTTTTTTTCAACTCACCTACCCTTTAAGGTAGCATTTCTCCTCATGGTGGTCCTAATACTCGCCCATGGGTAGCTTCACGCTTATCGGTTATAGGTGGTTTATTTTCTTTCTTTAGAGACATTTTTCTTTTTCTTTTTTTAGCTATACCATACTTCATAACACTGCAAATCAAGATAGATATCTAAGCAAACGGTCATTCATCGACATGCAATTTTGTCAACTAGTCACCTTGTCAACTACTTAAGTTTTACTGCTAAAAACCTGTTTTTAAGTGCTTACGAGTCTAACATAGATCAATTATTCAAGGCATCAGATAAAAGTAAATCGGGCACTTATCGTTTCTAAAATTTCATCCATAAACAAACAATATTCATCATAGGATTTATGCTTGACTATCAAAGACTAAAACAATTTTTTTTTTTTTTTTTTTTTTTTTTTTTCAATAAATTTAAACAACTAAATAGCAAGTAAACAACATGCACACAAAACACCCCCAAACTTAAAATTTGCATTGTCCTCAATGTAAGATAAAAATTTAAAGAACAAGTGAGGAACAACACTACCGTGCATGAAGTTGATCAGGCTCTTGCTGGTTAGAATTTGGTTGCGCGGGCGTTGTGTGTTTCGTGCTACCTGGATAAATAACATGCAAATAAATAAATAGCACACAATAAAATAAAATAAGATAAAATAAAAATAAAAAGTAAGAAAATATATAATAAAAGAAATGCAAGGGTTGCCTCCCCGCTAGCGCTAAGTTTAACGTCTTCAGCCAGACGCAACCACCCAAATGGTGGTCATGGTAGCTTCTTCTTTTGTATCCACTGACTGCTTTGACATGAAAAAGATAGCTTGGCGGCTGTGACAGTTTATTCAAATGCCCCTACTGCTGCTTGGTTATGGAGGATGCAATCTGCCCAATTTGTGTTTCTAAAGACTTCATTGTAGCCTCCATATTTTCCATGTGTGTCTCAATATTATTTAGCCTTGACTCAGTCTTCTCGAATCTCGCTGAAGTACTAGCAACGAACGTGCTCACGAATTCTTCTAAGGAAGATTTCTGCTCATCTTTTCTATAGTCAAAACCAGAAGAAGGCTGCAAGGTATTCTCTGTGTTAGCATATGACAGGTTTGGATGATAACGATTAGGCATAAGATTTCCTCTATAGCTGTTGAAGTTCCGATTGTTCACATATTGGACTTGTTCAATGTTCGGGTTTCCTTCCACTAACTGCATATTTGTAGTTGCCGCTGATTCAATAGATGATACTCGTGGTTTTGTCAGGGCTGCTACTTGAGTGGCCAAGGTGGAAATCTGAGCTGTAAGTGCCACAAGAGGGTCTACTTCATAAATCCCAGCCACTTTGGTTACCGTAGCGCGTTCACTTGGCCATTGATAATGGTTAATGGCCATTTCTTCCAATAAATTGCGCGCTTCCTCAGCTGATTTCCTGAATAGAGCTCCCCCAGCTGCTGCATCAACCACAGTCCTATTCGGACCATTTAACCCATTATAGAACAACTGAATCTGGACCCAATCTGCATAATCATGATGTGGGCATCTTCGTAGTAAATCCTTAAAGCGCTCCCATGCTTCATACAAAGTCTCAGTTTCCAGCTGCTTAAATACACTGATTTCTGCCCTCAGTTGAGCTGATTTAGCTGGTGGAAAGAATCTCTCAAGAAATTTTGTGGCCATATCCTGCCATGTCATGATACTCCCTGTCTGTATTGATTGCAGCCAATCCCACGCTTTATCCCGTAAAGAGAATGAAAATAAGCGTAGCCTGATAGCCTCTTTACTCACGCCATTTACTTTTATGGTATCTGCGATCTCCAGGAACATCCTTAAGTGCAAGTTGGGATCCTCTACAGCTGAACCCCCAAACTGATTCCTTTGTACCATGTTGATCAATGCAGGTTTTAACTCAAAACTGTTGGCGTTGATTGGTTGATGGGCAATCCCAGAGCATATATTATCAAGGACCGGTTTGAAGTGATCTCTGATTGCCACATGGCGTGGGTTGTTCTCTATGTTTTCAGCTGCCATTGCTTCTTTTTCAATTTTCCTTTCTTTTCTTAGTCTCCTCGCAGTTCTTTCTATTTCAGGATCAAACAGGAGCGAATTGAGACTTGTGGCTTTTCGCATTCACTGAAGCACCAAAAGAAAAATAAAAATCAATAAACAAAATAAAAATAAAAATTAAACACAAAACAAAAATAAACTAAAAATAAAAATAAAAATAAAAATCTAAATTAAAGCTAAAATTACTTGGTAGTAGTATCAATGTGAATTAAACAAACAATCCCCGGCAACGGCGCCAAAAACTTGTTGTGATATTTTTATATCGTACCGCAAGTGTACGGTGTCAAGTTTTAGTATAAATGAGTTTAGAGTGTCGAACCCACAGGGATTGCGTTAACTCGCACTAAGTACTACAATTGATAATCCTAACTTTATTTAGAAAACAATTAATAAAGATTTTTATAAATAAATAAATATAAAAATAAAAATAATTATATAGGAGGAACTAATACGATAGAGATTTTGGATCCTGATTTCACCTAGCTGTCTCCTATGTATTTGTCATGCCAATTAATCTTTGTTCAGTTATATTATTTATAAGTCAAGATCCTAAAATATTCACTCCCTCTCTCGAGTGCCGAGTGAAAATATCATCAACTATAGACTTCGATATCTCTATAAAAATCCAATAGTTAATAACTCATTACGATTTGTGATTCTATGTTAACGACTTCAAAGGACTACAGATTCTCTCGAACTCTATAAAATCCTAGGTTATATTCTCTAGATCTATTCAAAATCCCCTCTCTCGAGTGATAGATTCTAAACATATATCATCTTCAATTGTGGCCAACAATCAAGAAGCATTAAACTCAAAAGAATATAAATAAATCAATAAAACTTCATAACAAAATTGATAAATAAAATACAAGGTTCAAGCATTAGTTACATCAATCTCCAAAATTAAGGAGTAAATTCATGACAAAAGATAAAACAATAAATAATCAAGCCACGAATCTCATGGAAATCATTAGAGTTCTAAGAAAGAAATAAGAAGATAAAACCCGAATTGAATCTCTTCCTCTCCGGATATTACAGCCTTTGTCTCCTCTGTCGCTCTTCAATCCTCTCCTTGGATCTCTAAAAATATTTAATTCTGTGTTTTGTGCAGTGTATTAGCCTCCCTTTGAGTGTTGGATGTAATGTTATATTTATAGTTGAGGCAGGGAGTCTTTGGGTAGCATTAGGATTATTAAAAAACCCTAAAATTAATTTCCTGATATGCGCGTACTTTTCTTCTCCGCAGCGCCGCGGCGCATAATCCTCGGCATTTTGTATGAGAATTGGCAATTTAGGGCGCCGCGGCGCCTGGCTCTCTTCATTGGCGCCTCGGCGCCCTATGTTACTCCATGAATGGGCGCCGCGGCGCCCATTGCTTGTGGTTAATGGCGCCGCGGCGCTTAAGCTCCTGGATTTTGTATGGGGAGCTAGCGCCGCGGCGCTAGTTGTATGAGAAGCTTGAGGCGCTTTGGTGTCTGCGTGTCCTGTGTCTTCCCGAAATTTCCCAAAACACGTGCAATTATTCCCCGATCCATATATTAATGCTCCTATAAATAAAACATAAAATAAATTATAAATCATATTAAATATCTCGAATTATAACAAAATAATAAGCTGAGAATGTCATAATAAGTGGGTATAAACCACACTTATCACTAAGCTTTCAAATAGTAGCATAAATACAGTTAACAGCAATGAGGCAGCCGAGTTGTGGCATAAAAAGCTCGGTCACATGAGCCAAACAGGGATGGAGATACTACGCAGCGGAATGTTCTTCCGGAATTGAAGAACTCACACTTACGGAAGTGTGAACACTGCATGGCTGGAAAGCAGAACAGAGTATCCTTCCAGAGCTCCCCGCCTCAACGGAAACCAGAGGTACTAGATCTCATACATTCAGATGTATGTGGTCCGATGCAGACACGAACACTCGGAGGGTCACTGTATTTTGTGACATTTATTGATGATCATTCAAGGAGGATCTGGGCATACACCTTGAAGAGAAAAGATCAAGTGCTGGGAGTGTTCAAGGAGTTTCATGCTTTGGTGGAGAGAGAAACCGGCAAGAAACTGAAGTGCATCAGAACAGACAATGGTGGAGAATACAGAGGTCCGTTTGATCAGTACTGCAAGACGCAAGGAATCAGACATCAAACGACACCTCCGAAGACACCTCAGCTGAATGGCCTAGCTGAGAGGATGAACAGAACCTTGTGCGAGAGGATCAGAAGCTTGCTGTCACAAGCCAAGCTGCCGAAGACATTCTGGGGGGAGGCACTCATCACAACAGTTCATGTTTTGAACATGTCCCCAGCGGTCGCACTGAAAGGTAATGTTCCTAACCAAGCTTGGACAGGTAAAGAAGTGTCTTATGAACACTTGCATGTCTTTGGGTGCAAAGCCTTTGTACACATCCCAAAGGACGAGAGATCCAAGCTCGATGCAAAGACGCGTCAGTGTGTCTTTATTGGCTATGGTCAGGATGATTTCGGCTACAAACTCTATGATCCTGTGGAGAAGAAGATTGTCAGAAGCCGAGATGTTGTCTTTGTTGAAGACCAGACCATAGAAGATATTCGAAAGGAGATGAAGACAATGCCCCAGCAATACAGAGATGTGAATCCAGAACCTCATACACCGGTGCCAGTACGAGTTGAGGATGAGGTTCCCAGACAGGAGGGTACAGGTGATGAAGCTCCCAGAGATGATGATCATGATCAACCACCAGTACCAGAAGTTCCACCAACAGTTCCACAGAGAAGGTCTGACAGAGAGAGGCGACCTTCAAACAAATACTCTGCAATAGTATGTGCTGCTTACTGACGGGGGAGAACCCGAGAGCTACCAGGAGGCTGTGGAAACAGAGGACAGAGAAAAGTGGGAGGAAGCCATGCAAGATGAGATGAAATCTTTGCATGACAATCACACTTTTGAGTTGGTGAAATTGCCAAGAGGCAAACGGGCTTTGAAGAACAAATGGGTGTACAGGGTGAAGCAACAGGAGCATACTTCACAACCCCGGTACAAAGCCAGACTAGTTGTCAAGGGATTCAATCAGAGGAAAGGCATTGACTTTGATGAAATCTTCTCTCCAGTTGTGAAGATGTCATCCATCAGAGTGGTACTCAGCTTAGCAGCAAGCCTCGACCTGGAAGTTGAGCAGATGGATGTCAAGACCGCATTTCTTCACGGGGATCTGGAAGAAGAAATTTATATGGAGCAACCAGAGGGCTTCAGAGTCAGCGGGAAAGAGGACTTTGTGTGCAGACTCAGGAAAAGCCTCTACGGTTTGAAACAGGCACCGAGACAGTGGTACATGAAGTTTGAGTCAGTTATGGGGGAGCAGGGATACAAGAAGACTACTTCAGACCATTGTGTATTCGTTCAGAAGTTTTCTGACGATGACTTTATCATCTTACTGTTATATGTAGATGATATGTTGATAGTTGGCAGGAATCAATCGAGGATTGATAATTTGAAGCAGCAACTGAGTAAGTCTTTTGAGATGAAAGACTTGGGGCCAGCTAAGCAGATTCTTGGCATCAGGATCGGACGTGATCGGAAAGCCAGGAAGTTATACTTGTCACAGGAGGAGTACATCGAGAAGGTACTTCAGAGATTCCAGATGGACAAGGCTAAAGCGGTTAGCACTCCTCTTGCTACCCACTTTAGATTGAGTACGCAGCAGAGTCCCTCTACTGAGATAGGAAAGGAGGAAATGAAACAGGTTCCATACACCTCAGCAGTGGGAAGTCTTATGTATGCCATGGTGTGCACGAGGCCAGACTTAGCACACGCAGTTGGATTGGTCAGCCGGTTTATGTCAAACCCAGGACGGGAACACTGGAATGCTGTCAAATGGATTATGCGGTATCTTCGAGGCACTTCCAAGATGAGGTTATGTTTTGGAAGCAGCGACAAGCCAGTGTTGATGGGCTACACCGATTCAGATATGGCAGGAGATGAGGATACCGAAAGTCTACTTCGGGGTATCTGATTACTCTCTCAGGAGGAGCTGGCATGGCAGTCGAGGTTGCAGAGGTGTGTTGCACTTTCTACAACAGAGGCAGAATTCATTGCAGCGACGGAAGCTTGCAAGGAATTGCTGTGGATGAAGACATTCGTCCAAGAATTGGGTTTCAAGCAGGAGAAATACATTTTGTACTGCGATAGCCAGAGCGCTATCTATCTCGGTAAAAATTCCACATTTCATTCGAGGTCGAAACATATCGATGTGAGGTATCACTGGATACGGGACGTCCTGAGCTCAAGGCTGTTAGAACTCAGGAAAATTCACACCGACGACAACGGTGCCGATATGTTCACGAAGGTTTTACCGAAGGAGAAGCTTGAAATCTGTCGTGCCATAGCCGGGATGACAAAACTCTCCACATAGTCAGAGTGGGGAGATTCAGAGAACTACGATTGGCTTGATCCCAACTCAGGGTACGTAGGCAGTCATCAGATGCAGCCAGGGGAGGATCCTTTTGGAGGATCCGGGTTTGGATTATTAATGGTCGGCTCAGATTTTCACGGCAAATCTTCACCGAGGGGGAGATTTGTTGAAGTGAAGTTGCTGGTTGCCAGCATGCAGAAGAGGCAGAAGAAGCCAAATGAGCCGAAAGTTTGAAAGCAACGTTCTCCAGCTTGCAACAAGCGTGTTGCCAACTTGCCAAACCGCGTGTTACTGTAGCACGCGGTTTGAGCAATTATAAGGAGCTCCAAACCATTGTTATTAGTATCCCTAAATGTGTGAAAGAGTGTGAGAGTGATTGGTGAGAGTTTTTTGTAAAGCTTGTGTTGTAAGCTTTGTAATTCTTTTGTGGATATATAAAAGAGAGTTTTCTCTCTCAAATTATCCTCTATTATTGTGTGTTTATTCACAACAGTTCAGTGATGCCGTGCAAGCCACCGTCGAGGTGACCCTCGTAAATGGAGATGACGAAAATCCTGCCAATGTTTATGGAACGATTAGCTGTTGGAATGGCAAATTCATGAATCAAAGCGTGCTGTTCCAGAGGACATCAGATGACGACGTGGATGTACGGCCGGGGAATCTCATACCACTATGGAGATCTGTCGTAGCCGTGCCGTTGAGCACATCACTGATTGTTCGGGCGGATTTGTGGGATTATGACGTCGTCGGTCCCAATGAAGAGATTGCTGTAGGGACAGTAGATTTTCCTGCACATCTTTCTGGAACTTCGGAGAAGCCTGTTTATGGAAAGGACGGTGAGATTAGTGTGAAGGTGACTTGGAATTGAGATAGATAAATGAAATGATATTGATGCTGCTTGGGTTTTTCAGGAATGTTCGTGTCTTTGTTGCTTTGCTTTGGTTTCTGTACGTGTGGTTTATGTATCCTTCTGCTTGCATGGATGAAGGAGATATCCTTCTTCTTGTGGGCCGGGACATGTATTGTGTGGTTTATTGTCTTTGTTGTGCTTTGAATAATACGTCTGGTATCGTACAAGTCGTCAGGTTTATCGAATGTTATAATTTCTGTGTGGTTTATGTATCTTTCTGCTTGCATGGATGAAGGAGATATCCTTCTTCTTGTTGGCTGGGACATGTACTGTGTGTTGTGCTTTGAATAAAACGTCTATCTTTAACTACTATATGTATTACTTCAGTTGCTTCAACTATTTCTCGCATCCATCTTCTTGCCTCGTTCTTTGAGCATACCAGTTCCCTCTCTCAACTACGGTCCCTAGTTTCAATCTCCAAGTTAGGGTATTTGTTTGATTCCATTTAAATGAAACTCAGCTCCTTTTGTTTGAGATAATCTTTTGTTATTATTATAAGCTTCTTTTACTCTCTTTTCATTTCTTAGAAATTTTTCTTACAAAACCCAAAAAATGAAAATGAAAATAAAAATCCAGTTTTGATAAGGGCTGGTAATGGGGAGAAGACCGTATCTATTCCCAGCAATCTTCGAATGTCCCCATCCCCGTTCCCTCATGTTCCCTTCGTAAATATTTTTAAAGATTGGATCTCAAATAATAATATTAAAAGGGGATTTCGAGGGATTTCAAATTCCGAATAATAAATAATTTTTTCTTAAAATAAATTTAAGTAATTGAAAAATTAATATATTAGTTGAACTATTACTTTATCTAGAAATCAAGCACACATATTCAGAAATTTGATAATATTTATTTCAAAATCACACTTTATATGAAAGATTGATTTTGTCTTTTATATCCTTTTGTTTAATTTGTAACTTAATAAAATGATAGATCACTCATAAAAATAGATTATTTAGATAATTATTTCATTAAAGCACTTATTTTTATAAATTAAGAGATTTTTTTTTATATACATCTATTAAGTAGAAATTTGAATATACTTATTTAAAAATTAAAAATAAATGAATTAAAATTTAAATGGGTAATGGGGAGGGGACGAGGATTTTACCTAATCTTCGTCCCTCCCCCGAATAAGAAATGAGTATTAAATTTTTCATATCCTCTTTCCTGATATTTATTTTTTCGATTTTTCATTTCCCATCTCCGCCCCAATTGAAAATGGTCCTCGAGGGTCTCCATTCCCTTGGGAATTTCTGTCGTCCCCAAGCTTTATTGGATTTTTTTATCAACATTTACTAGTTGGGAAAACTCATCCCTAATATTTTCATGAAATAAATTCATAATGGTCCACTTAATATCAAGCCATACATATTCTAATAATCCTAAATTTATTCACAAATATATTGAAATAAATCTAAGTATTTTAATAACACAATTACATACATTATTTCTTGTAGAGATGCTCTTAATCAAACATATTGATTGCTTATCTCAATGAGCAAATGCTCATATTTATAGGAGGGGAAATCAAGTTATTATACCATCACTTGGAAGAAAGCATCGATTATTATGTAATCACATGCATTTAGATGTTTTGATTATTATTTAATCACATATATTTGGTAGCAAAGTAATGATATTCACTACAAAAAAAAGGGTCTTTAGCGTCAAAATTTTTCGACGCTAAAGTACAAAATTTTGACGCTAAAGGTTATTAGCGTCGAAAAATTTCGACGCTAATTTTCGACGTTAAAACTTGGACGAGAAAGACAATTAGCGTCGAAATAAAAAATTTCGACGCTAAAGTACAATATTTTGCGTCAAAAATATTTCGACGTTAAAACATGTATTTGGCGACGAATAATTTCGACGCCAAAAAGTTGACCTTTAGCGTCGAAATATTCGACGCTAAATGTGATATAATATTAAAAAATATATATCATTTTATTACCTTTAGCGTCGAATATTCGACGCTAAAAGGTATAATAATAATATTATTACAAATTAATCTCAAACTAATTTCATTACAAAAGTAATTAAATTTGTTATAAAAATTATTACAATTTGTTAGTAAAAATTTATAATAATGACATTTTTATTGATATAAAACTAAAATACAAATTTTATCACAATAACAAAATATAAAATGATATTTTTATTGATATAAAACTAAAACAAAATTTATCACAACAAAAAAATATAAAATGATAAAATACAATGATAAAATACAATTTTCCATCTTCACTTTCATTTTCTTCATTATCATCATTTTCACCATTTCTTCATCTTCATATTCCCCTACAAAAATAAATAAATAAATATTAGATGTGAATATAAAATACAAAACAAAACAAACAAACAAAACATTTAAGGAAAAATAAATTTAGAGAGGAAATAAGAGTATGAGAGAAAGAAAGTGATAATAGAAGAAATGAAAGAGCAAATGAATTTATAGGCAAAAAAAAAGCTTTTAGCGACGAAAAGGATTTCGTCGCTAAAATCCTCAAATAGCGGGAATTTTTCCGCCAAAATTTTGATCTTTAGCGTCGAAATATTTGACTTTTAGCGTCGAATATTCGTCGCTAAATGTCAAAATTTAAATTTAAATTTATTAGGCGGTAAATTCAAATTTTTTAAGGGGGAATTCGAAAATTTTAAAATTAACCTTTAGTGTCCCCTCAGTCCTCCACATGTGCACATGCGACTATAACCGTCAAATCCATCTATATCACAAGTTACATACTGGGGTGAGTTTTTACCTCATGCCCCAGAATATATAAAACTCAAGAAAGTCATACTTAAATCAGATATCTATAAACAATGCTTTATAAAAATCATTTATTCTCTCAAAGCATATCTGTATAATAACTAATAGAAAACTTCTAACGCCCTAAAGTGTAAAATATAAGTCTGGAACAATAGTAACAATATGAAAATAAAAATCAGTTTGAAGGAAATGTGTCCACTCACTGTGCTATGGTAAATCGAGAGCGATTCACGGTGTGAGTTACCTCTTAGTATCCTGGCATCAATCTAAGGTCAATACGATCGTTAGTTTGCATAACTCGAAACATCTTCGTATGACATAAAAGAATATACAATGTATGGATACACAAACTTGCTGAATATTGATGATTTCTATGGTATCTATGAATTTCACGGACTTAGGTTTGGAGTTGAGCAAGTGCGATAGCGGAAACCTAATTTATTCTAACGGCCAGAAATTTACAGTTTATACACCAAATTTGAAATTTCGCCATAATTAATTGGGAATGAATCTAAGGCTGAAAATTTAATACAATGGTCCTTAATATGTCTAATGTATGTTGGTTATTACGGATATCAATTTCGACTTCAGAAACTCAACTTATAGGCCGAATTTCAGATACTGTTCAACAGAAAAACTGGGAACTAGGGCAGCAAGTCGCCCGACTTCAAAATTTCATTCCGACCTCGTCTTAAGTCCCAAAATTCTAAATTTTGGATATGTTACTCCCTTATGTGTCTAAAGTACCCAGAATTTTACGGAACTTGATTTTGACTTCTAGAACGCAAATTATAATGTTTTCTTTACACCTTATTCTGTTACCACAGAACCAGTAATTTACTGCAGTGTGGCCAAGTTTGAAAATTCGGTACGACTCCCTCTTAAGTCTAAAAATTCTGAATTTTAAATATGATATTCCCCTATGTTTCTAGTTTACTCATAATTTTACGGCTTATTGTTAGCACCTTTTTTATTGGCATGTGTCCGTGACAAAACAAGTTCAATTGAGTTGTAATCTTTCATGAAGATCTTTGTGCAATTGGACTGGTTTCTGGCTGCTGTGCATCAGACATGCGCTCGTGGTGCGTTCGTTGCAGTGTTCAAATGATTGGCGTTAGTGCTGCGTTCGTTTGTGGGTTCGAACATGTGGCGTTAGTGGCACGTTCTTTATTGGGTTCGAACGGGAGCATTCCAGAGAGAAAACTTTCGAGGCACGTTCTTGTGGGGTTTGAACGAGAGCATTCCAGAGAGATCACGTTCGTTGTGCGTTCGATTGGCGTTCGAACGAGTCTTCACAGAAAGGGCGCGTTCGTGTAGCGTTCTAGTAAGCGTTCGAACGCGACTGCGATCTGAACGCGTTTTTGGCCTGCAAAACCCTAGGTTTTCACCCTACCTATAAATATAACCCTTAGCCGTCATTCTCATTAGTTGAAGCATATTTCTCTTGAGCCAAATACTCTCAAAGCTTTCAACTCTCTTTGATTTCACCTTGAAGACTCTTTGAATCTTATGTCTTCTTTGTTAATGGTGAAATCCATTCTTTGTTAAACCTTCAACACAACTTAACCCAAATTCCCTAATCCTTTAGAGTTCTTTAGGAGGAAGTTTGGTAGTCGGAGTTCCGGCGTCATTGGTGATATAATCTACTCAGAGACTTCAGAGGTCTGAAGAAAACCGTGGTTGTGGGCTTGAGGAGCTGCCTTGAGTTCTTGCAGTATAGAGGTACTTGAGTCGGTGGAGTTGCCACCATAGGTCTTGACCATCGCTGTAAGTTTTTCTCGATATAGTGGATTCGGGTGGTAGCCTATACCCGGAGTGGTTTTTTACTCGGAAGAGTTTTCCACTTCGTCACCAAAATCATTGTGTTGAATTTTGTGTGATTGATTTTATTTGCTGCTTTATTTATCGTTATTGTTTTTATATTTGCAGCATATTTTATTTATTTGTTATTGTGGTTGCCTGTTAATTTGCCTGTTGCAATTCCATAGTAGCAGTAACAGGACTTGTCCTGCTTATTGTTTATAATTCCGCATAGGGTCAGAACTTAGGATAACCCCAAATTTTCAATTGGTATCAGAGCCTGAACTCGATCCTTGACCCATTAGCTATGGAGCGTAGTCAACCCTTAAATTGTCCGTCATTTTTTGATGGCACAGAATATTTGCATTGGAAGGTTCGCATGAGAGCGTTCCTTAAGTCCTTAAATGAGAGGGTCTGGATGACTGTTGAACACGGGTGGAAACCTCCCGTTGTTATTGTTGATGGGGTATCTTCCCCTAAAGATAAATTGACCTGGACCAAGGACGAATTTGATGCTAGCAATAGGAACAGCAAGGCTGTTAATGCCATACATGGTGCTGTTTGTTCTGCTGAGTTTAGGAGAATCTCAATGTGTGAGATAGCCAAGGATGCTTGGGACATCCTGCAGACTGTGCATGAGGGCACATTGTCTGTTAAAAATAATAGACTCCAGGATCTTGCTACTAGGTTTGAGGTCGCTAGAATGAAGGATGATGAGACCTTTGATGAGTTTTATGCTGAGATTAACGATATTGTTAACTCTAGTTTTAACCTAGGTGAGACTATTCATACCAGTAGGATAGTTAGGAAAATCCTGAGATCCCTACCTGATAAGTTCCTACCCAAAATCACCGCCATCGAGGAAAGCAATGACCTCGATCAGCTTAATTTAGATGAACTCGTAGGAAAGCTGCAGGTTTATGAGAAAAAGCTTCCTGGTTTTTGAGAGACAAAAAAGTTTGCGATGAAAATCGCTAAGGAAGTTGTGCATGATTCGTCTGGTGATGATGATACCATCACGGATCGTGATTTGGCCTTATTTGCAAAGAAATTTAAGAAATTTCTTAAATTTAAGAAGAGTGGCCATAGCAGTAACATGGATAGATAGGTTATGCCTAGAGAGAGTAGGCATAGCAGGAGTGAGTCTGGAGAGGATATGGATAGTAGATCCCGTGGTGCCCAGTGCTATGAATGTGAAGGATATGGGCACGTTAAATCTGAGTGTCCCACATACCTTAAGGCTAAAGGCAAGATAGCCATGGCAGCATCACTTAGTGATTCTGAAGGTGATGACTCTCATAAAGGCAAATATTTGGCCTTTACTGCTAGTGTGACTGGTGAGAGAGAGATTGTGGCTAATGATGCTGATTCAGAAGTCTCTCTTGATGAGTCTGTAGATGAGGAAAGTCTTCAGGTAGCTTATGTTGAACTATTTAATGAGAGTTTAGCTATTAAGAAGACTAATATAGAGGTCAATAAAAGGCTGAAAGCTGTAGAGCTTGAAAAGAATGAGGCTCAAGCCAATCTTGAGCAAAGCCTTTTGATGGTAGATGACCTGGAGGAGAGAAATAGAGGTATAATTAATAGGGTCCAAATATTAAAAACTGAACTTGAAGATACTAGAACCCAATTGTCTGTATTTTCTAGTGAGAATAAAAATGTGGACCGTATGTTAGGAATTATTTCTGAGCCTAACTGTGATAAGGCTTCTTCTTCCAAAGCTGTGCCTGTAGCAGCTAAACATGACTTAGGCAAGAAACCTGTTGAGTATAGTCATGTTATTCCTCCATTTATTCCTCGTCATGTGACCCAACCTCGATCTAGAGGTGCTGTGGGTAAACCTCGCTCTCGTCTGAGGTTTGTGCCTGTGTGCCACCACTGTGGCAAGGCTGGACATATTAGGCCTAAGTGTTTCATATTGTACAAGCAAAAGATAAGGCCTAAGAGTGTGTCTCCTAGATTTGATTCATCAAATCTAATGTCTCAAGTTTCTGCACTAACCAAACAAGCTCAATTTTTGAGTGAGAAACTTGCTTTGTTGTCTGGGAACTCTCATGTGGAAGAGGTTTCTAGAAAGGTTTGGGTGAGGAAGCAAGATGATTTCCCATCTACTTCTACATGTCCTGATGGATATGATGAGAGTGCACTTCGGTGTAACTCTGCTTAAAAGATGCATTTGTATTTTCCCATTGCATGTGTGTGTGCGTGTGTTTTATGTTTTTGCACGTTTATTTTATTTTCACAGCATATGGGTGTGTGTGTGTGTGTCTTGTTTTTGTTATATGTCCCTTGGTATATAGGATGGAAACCCGGACATAAATTTCATAGCCGATTCTGAATGGACGGTAGTATGATCTGCACTCGGGATACAACTCCACGTACTATTGGATGTTTTACAAGCTGTTTTGTGTCTTTATTTTTTTTTGTGCTTTAAAGCTGAAAAATCAAAAAAAAATTATATATTTTGAAAAAGACCAAAAATATTTTTATGGCTTGTTAGAGCATGAATAGCATGTGCATGTGATCCTGGTATGTAGGATATATGATTATGCATGTATGATATGCTTTTATTTTTCTTGATGCTCTATATACATGAGTGTGTGTGATAAAAACCTTTGGTATATCTTGTGCTTGCACTTTCACATACACGTTTTTAATCTGTCAAGGCTTGGTTGCATGTATGAGTTTTTGGAATGGCAATATAATCTCTTCCATACTTTGTTTGCTTAATAGTGTGACCTTTGACTAGTTGACCTTGCTACCCTTGTAAAAGTAAAAAGAAATATATTTAAAAAGAACAATGAGACTCAAGTGCAAAAGAGCCAAAATGGCCAAATTCAAAAGATAAGGGCAAAAACCCTTCACTCGAAAGAGTTATTACATATGAGCTCATGATATTTCTGGGGTAAATATTATAGCATGCAACCAATGTTGCTTATTTTCAGGTCCTAGTGGTGCTGAGTTTGAACACTTATTTTGTGGACTTGGTTTGTTTAGAGATGGATTTCTTTGGCTGTGTCCAGCTCATAAAATAAGGTCTTAAGCCTTGATTTGTTGTGCACTTTATTTTTCACGCAAGTGCTTTATATGCTTTGGTGTTTATGTCATATGCATAAGTGTTGTATTTAGCCACTTTTAAAATGATGCATATTGTTTCATGTCATAAACAGCTGAATACTGACTGGGTATCATTGTCTCAGCTTGAAATGCTGTTTCAGTCAGTTTTTGACAGGATTTTTATTTATCTCAGTATGTACTTGTGTGTGCTTCATGTTATTGCATACCAACTTTTTTCCTGTGCATTTTTCTGAGTTTTTGGTTTGCTTCCCGTGTGTTATTTTGCTAACTATATGTGCCTGTTAGTGTGGGGGAGTATTTCCTGTTTGTTTATGCTCTTGCATGTGTTTTCTCCTGTTCTCCTGTTATTTTTCCTGTTTCTTTTACCCTTTGTCATTTCGTGAGAAAAAGGGGGAGAGTAATATATTAAGGGGGAGAGCCTTAATATATAGGAGGGAGTCGTAGAATATCCTTTAGATATCTCCGTTTTAAGGGGAGTTAAGATTAAGGGGGAGATGGATTTCTACTTGTACATGCATGAGATTTTTACCTACTTTATGTTTTACTTGATTATCCCAATGCTTTTCACGGTATATTGTTGTTTGTGGATGTTTCAGGTAGCATGTATGTTGCTGCGGTGGCATTACTTTCAAGATTACTTTGTTAGGTGTTAGATCGAGTCCATTTGTAATAAGTCATTGTTTTGATGGTTGACAGTTGACTATTTGCTTTTTGGGTCTATTACCGTAGTCTTTGTATTAGGTAGTGTTTTGTCACGGAATGCCAAAGGGGGAGATTGTTAGCACCTTTTTTATTGGCATGTGTCCGTGACAAAACAAGTTCAATTGAGTTGTAATCTTTCATGAAGATCTTTGTACAATTGGACTGGTTTCTGGCTGCTGTGCATCAGATATGCGTTCGTGGTGCGTTCGTTGCAGTGTTCGAACGATTGGCATTAGTGCTGCGTTCGTTTGTGGGTTCGAACGTGTGGCGTTATAGTGGCACGTTCTTTATTGGGTTCGAACGGGAGCATTCCAGAGAGCAAACGTTCGAGGCATATTCTTGTGGGGTTCGAACGGGAGCATTCCAGAGAGCTCACGTTCGTTGTGCGTTCGATTGGCGTTCGAACGAGTCTTCACAGAAAGGGCGCGTTCGTGTAGCGTTCTAGTAAGCGTTCGAACGCGACTGCGATCTGAACGCATTTTTGGCCTGCAAAACCCTAGGTTTTCACCCTACCTATAAATATAACCCTTAGCCGTCATTCTCATTAGTTGAAGCATATTTCTCTTGAGCCAAATACTCTCAAAGCTTTCAACTCTCTTTGATTTCACCTTGAAGACTATTTGAATCTTATGTCTTCTTTGTTAATGGTGAAATCCATTCTTTGTTAAACCTTCAACACAACTTAACCCAAATTCCCTAATCCTTTAGAGTTCTTTAGGAGGAAGTTTGGTAGTCGGAGTTCCGGCGTCATTGGTGATATAATCTACTCAGAGACTTCAGAGGTTCTGAAGAAAACCGTGGGTCGCGGGCTTGAGGAGCTGCCTTGAGTTCTTGCAGTATAGAGGTACTTGAGTCGGTGGAGTTGCCACCATAGGTCTTGACCATCGCTGTAAGTTTTTCTCGATATAGTGGATTCGGGTGGTAGCCTATACCTGGAGTGGTTTTTTACTCGGAAGAGTTTTCCACTTCGTCACCAAAATCATTGTGTTGAATTTTGTGTGATTGATTTTATTTGCTGCTTTATTTATCGTTATTGTTTTTATATTTGCAGCATATTTTATTTATTTGTTATTGTGGTTGCCTGTTAATTTGCCTATTGCAATTCCATAGTAGCAGTAACAGGACTTGTCCTGCTTATTGTTTATAATTCCGCATAGGGTCAGAACTTAGGATAACCCCGAATTTTCACTTATCAAACGGATACCTAAAACTCAGGTTATAACCTAAATACCACAGCCTGTCCAGAAAGTATGGCATACCAAACTCACTGCCAAGTTCTCATTCACTACTCTATTTATTCTTCCTAGTTTGACTCTTCCAATACAAAAACCAACATACAAAACATCATTTTTTTTACTCAACTTCACACACATCCAACCCTCAATTCATTTCTTTATTCATTAAATCACTCATTAATTCATCAAACTAACATTACTAAATAATTCTTTAAGCATTTCAAACTAAATTAGCCAACATCATCACCCATTTCTCTACTTCATTCTAACACTTCCATTAATCAATAATCAACCTCGATTTATACACATAAATCATATGGTATATATAACCCAAAACTCAAAATCTTAAACTTAAATATCTAATAGCCAAATCCTCCACAATTAGAATCATATTATCATCAATTTAAACTCAAAACATGCTATTATCATCATCAAGTCATCTATTCCATCAAGAATCAAAAACTCAAGTTTTGGGTCAAGAATTTCTTACCTCCATTTTCTTGATTTTCTTTTAATCCTCAAGTCTCCCATGGATGCCAAGCTCTCCTATTCTTTCCTTTTCTTTTCTTCTTCCTTTCTTCTTCTCTCCTTCTTCTTCTTCCTCTTCTTCCCTCTCTTTCTCCTTTCACGGTCTTCTTCTTTCTCTTCTCATCTAATTTCGTTTTTCCCCAATTTTTGTAATAGGGAATAGTTGCTTTATATAGTAGGACTCATTTGATAAAAATAAAGATGTGGAAGTGTCTAGAAAAAAAAAAAAGAAATTTGGTGTTTTATCATTAAAGCCCGAAATCACTATTCATCCAGAATTTGACTTGCGTTTTTGACCCAGTTCTATTCCGATTTTGGAAAAATGTATAACGCCGAAGTTGTAGGTCTCGGTCTAAGATTTCCGTAGATATAAAATTCATAAAATTCCGAGTTCGTATGAAAACGTTATGCCCAAAATACTATACATAGTACAGAAGGGCATACGGTACAGTTTCTTCTCGGGATCTCAAGAAATTTATCGATCGTTCCCAAAATCTTTTCATAACTATATTAGAGTCCCAACATGATTTATTTTACCTTTCTTTGTCCCGTACGTAACAATATCAACATAGATAGTAGTAATTACTACCGGTCGTTACATTAAGTTGCCTATTACTACTCATGTCTTTGTTGCTTTGCTCTAGTTTCTGTGTGGTTTATGTATCTTTCTACTTGCATGGATGAAGCCTGCATGAATAAAGAAGATATCATTCTTATTGTGAGGCTAGGACATGTATTGTTTGATTTATTCTCTTTGTTATACTTCGAATAAAACATTTATCTTTATCTACTATGTATATTACTTCAGTTGCTTCAACTGTTTCTCGCATCCATCTTCTTGCTACGTGCTCTGAGCAGACCAGTTCTCTCTCTTGATTGTAAGAAATTTATGACACCATCTATCTCCATATTGGTATGATATTGTCCACTTTAGGCCTAAGCTCTCATGGATTTGCTCTTGGGCTATACCAAAAATGTTGAGTGAGGAATGGCAAAGCCGAGCGCAGCGGAAACCCGCCCGAGATCAAATCCCGAGCGAATAATTTTTTTTTAAAAAATTTCGGCAGTCCTTAAAACAGTGGGTTTAAAATTTTTAATTACAAACTTAAAATTTCCAATGCATTAAAATATTTTCATGTATTAAAAATTACCATAAGTCCATTTAAAAATTTCAACACATTTAAATCAATCTACCAACTTTTGACAAATTAATCTAAGCATCATAATTATTTCCAACACTTGAAAATAATCCAAAACTACTAAAATTAATTTTTGAACACTTGAAAAATTAATTCAAGCATATAAAATAATTTTCCAGCTCTTGAAAAATTAATCCAAGCATTCAAAATTAACATATAATCTATATACTAATTTTCCAACACTTGAATTCTTCTAATCCTCACATACATGCTTCCAATTAATCCAACAAAACCACAACAATTTTCTCAACAAATAACATCAACAAATTGAACAATAAATTGGCAAATTAAATTTACCAACAATTGCTTTCAATCCTTGCCAATTTGTGAAGGGTAGCATCCAAGCTTTTCCAAGTCCTCCAAGCTTTGAACTCCTTCAAACTCCACCAAATTGAGCTCCTTGATGAACAAATCTTGGTGATCAAAAGGTGGTTTGATCACTCAAGAATGGCAACAAAAAATTTCCCAAAAATTCAACACTTGAACCATAGGAAAAAGAAAACTTCAAGTACATTAATTAAACCTTAACACTTAGGGATTAATTCCATGGACTTGATTATTTGTAGGGTAATGTTTGGTGAGATTATTGGCTTGATTTTGAGAGCAAAATTAAAAAAAAAAAAAAAAAAAAAAAAAAAAAAAAAAAAAAAAAAAAACCATAAGCTTTTTGTTTCTTCAAAAACGGCAGAGCGGGAGTGAAGAAACAACAACCCATTTGCTTACTTTCATTTTTCTTTCTCACTAACTCCAGTGGCTTGTAAAAAAACTAATTATGCTTCTCTTTCGTTGCAGCAGTAGTAAAGAAAAAACTAATTATGCTTCTCTTTGGTTGCAGCAGTAGTAACGTCATCCAAGTTTTAAATGACGTTTGTGGGTGACATCACTGTAAACCCTCATGAGACTATAACTCGTCCACTAGGGACACCTAGGGGTTTAAAAGCTCGTTGCATATGCTAAATACAATCGTGATCCCTACAAAAGTGGCTTAGATAGTTTTTATTTATTTTCTTATTTATTTTAGTTCTTATTTTATTTTATTTTTACGCTTAAATGGTAAGGACTAGCAATAAGCTGGTTGAGGATTGTGATAATTGCATGAAAGTATACTTTGAACATCTCTAACTCGACATAATTATCTTGTATTTGATCTTAATTAGAGTTTATTTTATGCTTTATTATTAGGGAGCAATGAAACAGAAGATTGGAGTAATTATAAATATTTCGGGATCTTGCGGACGCATCGAAATTACACGGGAATCGCAAAATTGGAGAAACCAGAAAACTACCACGCGTCGCGACACGCATGCGTATACCAAGGTTTGCATTTTATGCGTTTTTATGCAAATCAGGCCGCCAGGGCCGCTCTATATAAATCCAACCTAGTCCAAAACCCTAAGAGGGGAGAAAAGAGGAGAAAACAATTAACTCAAATCACTATTTGTACTAGCAAATTCATTCACTTAAATATGACAAATACATTAATTAGATCAAGTTCAATCACATCTTAAAAATGATAAATACATTCATTAGATCAAGTTCATTCATATACAAAATACATTAAATATTTTGAAGTTTTCATTAGTTAAGTTTAATCACCTATTAAATGCACTAAATGTTTCAAAGTTTGAAAATGACATGTGGCAACATCAAAGAATATGCATATTTCAAAGTTTTCATTAGTTAAGTTTAATCACCTATTAGCCTCATCTAATGCAGTCTCCACTCAAAAAAGTATGGAGCCTTTAAAGTCTACATTATTGATTTTTTTTTATTCCTTATCTTCCTCAAGATTCAACTACAGCCACTTGAAAAGAATAAAGAATCATTCATTTATGCAAAAGTGAAGGGAAATACACAGCACTTAGAAATTAAAACAGAGGAAACAAATCCTCCATTTTTTTTGCTTTCTCATTTGTTTTGTTTCAGTTACCATTCTTACTGGGCTGCCATTCCATTCTGAAGGCAATCTGTCCAAATAAAAGCAAATATATGAGCCAAATTATTCAATATCTGAGAAGTGGATCAAATAAGTGATGACAAATTGAGAAAATTACGTGGGAAATGCAAAAGAATGTGAACTTGCACTGCTGCTATCTGACGCAAGAGGGTTGCTTCCTGAACACGGTACTTGATCATGTTGACGCACAATGCTTTGACCTGAAGCTATTAGGCTTTCTGGCATAGCATTTTGAGGCTTGAATGTGATTTCAGAATCAGCGTGGCGTTGAAATTCTTCTTCACTGCTGCTGATTGACTGAAGAGGGTTGCTTCCTGAACAAGGTACTTGATCACGTAGATGCACAAAGCTTTGACCTGAAGAAGATCTTAGGCTTTTTGACATATCATATTGAGGCTGTAATATTGTGATTTTAAAATCTGCATGGTGTTGAGATTCTTCTTCACTGTTTATTGTATTGATGCTTCCACTCTCCTCCTCACTTTCTGAAGTGGCTTCTCTTGAATAACTGTTGTCATCAGCTGCAGATGGCACCATATAATTCGCCGGCTCTGCTTCTGTGCTTGGAACCTACAATTTTATTTCAAATGAAATAAAAAATTTTGAATTCCTAAGATCATGCCTAGTGATATAATTACTGAGACAAATTAGAGGCTGAAAGTCTAGTGACAGTGAATCATAATAGCTATCTATGGTATCTTACCTTTCTAACCTCTTCATCAGAACAACCAATCGAATCAAAATCAGAATCATCTTCATGTTTCACATCCTTAATTGAGTGATTTTCGATTCTTAGTTTTGACTCATTTGACATAGATGAAACTGTCTCCAGAGTTTTGTGGTCTAACCCGCGGTTATCGGAATTAAACTTGCAAGAGATAATTTTGTGGTCCGACTCACAATCTTCAATCAAGCACTTGTTCATTAAAGGCACTTCCTTGTCCATGAAAATGTCCTTAACAAACTGATAATCCTGCTCTTCATCAAAGAACGAAACCAGCTCCGGCCTGTCATATTCCATCGGATTCTTTACTTCTGGTTCCCTCCAGGCTGTTAAATCGTTAACTCGGTGTAAATCCTTGAAATCTGCATTTCCCTTCTGTCTATGGACAGCCAAATTGCTATCTGTATCCCTCTTTAAATCCCTCATCTCCCCAAAGTTGTCACTGAATTTGAAAGCCTTGTAATTGGGTTCATTGGTCAGAGTCAAACTCCCACTCATGGAATTTTTATCTGTCATGAACATATGTATCATTATCAAGATTAAAGAAAAGATTAGGAAAAAGTTTGCATGATAAAGATTTCAAAAAGAAAAAGGCATTTACAGACTAAAAGATCAAAAGGCACAAAGCAGTAAGGAGGATACATGAATCTTTTAAGTGCTTGTCATATCAATGCTTATTATGAAACTGAATGTGATTGTTTTAGCTTCAATTCAATGGAACTTGTAGATTCATTAGCATCTGTAACATAAGCCAAGCTTTTACATCACTGATGGATTGATTATGCCTAAAAAGAGTACTTGAAATTCTAGAAAAGAGTACTTCAATGTCATCACAAAATCCAAGGTACTACCTATAACCAAGTCATTTCATATTGCTATTTTGTTAACCTATATATCACTTGCTCAAGCTATAAATCACTTGTTCGATTCGCAAAACAGCCTCTTTGTAAAAAAACAAGGGTAAGATTATTTACATATTGAATCATCCCAAAACTCGCGGTGTGGGAAGCCTCATACGCCGGGTTATCATTTATACATCACTTGCTCAAGCAAACAATTAATCAAACTCACTAAAGCCTCAATGGTGGATGCACATTAAACTTTTGATCTTTTATTTAATAGCCATGTGCACTTCACAGATACACTTTTGTATTTATTTTATCACCATGTGTACTTCACAGAGAAGAAACAAATTACAACTCTATGCAATTTCACAAGGCATATCCAAGTAAGGTAAGATTTATAACTTTTTGAGAGTGCTTAAAATCATATTAAAAATACTTTCTTAAGGTTAAAAATATTTAAAATCTCTTGATAATGAGTTCAAAAACATTAATTAAGTAATATTTCTCAAACTGATACTTTATAAAGATGTTTGATCAATTTATGAGATGATGAGATGATTACAAACAAGAAAATTACGGAGTTTCATGGAACACTTTAACGGTCTTCACGTATTTGCAGCTAGTTCAACTCTGCTTCCAGCTGCACCCAAAAAAAAAAAACGATAGAGAGATTGTTTTCAAGATTCAAATCTCTAACGCTATATCACAATGGAGCAATCTTTAATACACAACAAAGGAAATAGCAAAGAAACGATAATGATGAAGATAATCAAATGGATCAGTAATATAAGCAGTCGCATACTTTGATTATAGTTGAGTTTCATTGATGGCAATAAAAAAGGGAAAAAATATCTCTTATCACCTAAATATAATATCTCTTTAGGATACCTAACCATAATCAGCTGGATTTTGAGACCCATTTTTGATTATACAACTTATATTATGATCTGTGTCAATGATTCCTTGGCATTTATATATAATCAAATCTTTCAATCATTAATTGTAAAAAAAAGATTCCCTTAAAAGCTCCAATTTCCAAAAGTTTCCAAGCCTCTCAAAATTATACCTCCGTTTGTTCATACTTCATAGCTTCATCAAATCTGACTAACCCCAGCAAAATTTGAACATTAAAAAAAAAAAAAAAAAAAAAAACATACAAACAACTAATAGAAAATACATATGAACGTCAAAATATAGTGCTATCATACCAACATACATATGAACGTCAAAATATAATGCGATCATGCAAACACTAATGTATTGAATTCCATCAAAAACAGAAGCTGGTCTATGCCCCATCATAGTAGCACCAGATTGGACCCTTCCATTTTAGGTAATGTGTGATGCCTGTAGGTACAATTTTGGGACAACGTAAAGCAAAGATATTCCACACCATTTACTACTCCATTAGAGCTTTGAATGAAGCTCAACTCAACT
>SKCR01053703.1:0-29908 GCA_019454045.1 Zanthoxylum bungeanum | reverse complement strand
TAGTCAAAATGAGTTATTTGACTTATTTCCTAAATGAATATATGTTTTTAATATTTAATGTAAATATTATACATATATTTAATATATTTGTATTTGATTAATTAATTAATTATTTAATTGTTAAATGATTAAATTAATTAAAATATAAATGTCTTATGTTAGGATAATTAAAGTAAATGACATTAGTTGCAATTGTTGACCAAAATAAATATCTAATAAAGGTTATAAAAGATATTTATGCAAGTTGATTTACTAATAATGCAAATGAAATTGAAATTACAATTTGTTGCATTTGGTATGCAAATTTCGGCCAAGACACTTTTTTGGCAAGTATAAATTGTTTTTTCATTTTTCATTTCATTAACCTAATACACTTATCACAAACAAAATTCCATTGAAGAAAGGCAAAGAAAGAAAGTGAAGAGAAAGAAAAGAAAAAAAAACAAAAAAAAAAGCTTGGATTTTGTAAGTTTCTTAAACTTACTATTAGAGAGGAATTTGTTCCTTATGATCTAGGCTACCTCTCATGAGTTTCTTAAGTTATTCTTTTCT
Source organism: Zanthoxylum bungeanum (assembly GCA_019454045.1). NCBI lineage: Eukaryota > Viridiplantae > Streptophyta > Magnoliopsida > Sapindales > Rutaceae > Zanthoxylum > Zanthoxylum bungeanum. The sequence continues at coordinate 29,356 of SKCR01053703.1, read as the reverse complement.
TTATTTCTTGTGGTTTTTGATGATGGAAATTTGTTTAGAAGTGTTGAGCATGTATGATGAACAAAGAGTGTAACTAGTGTAGTTATATGTATTCTTTTAAGGTTTATGAAACCATGTTGCTATTCTAGAGTTGTTGACCCACTCTTAAATGACCTAGATTTGATCTTGAGTTGTTTCATTGTGTTGAGACTTGAATTAGATGAAAGATTGATGATTGAAGTAATTGATTTAATGTAATTAGCCTAATTTGTCCAATTTGTGGAAATTGAAAAATTAGGGTTTATGACTAACTCCAATTTGGGGGGGTTTTCATATATGTTGTGTATTTATGTGTGAATATGATGCATATAAAGTTTCATGTTGATTGGATATCATTTGGATGTGTCTTGAAGCATGAAAGTGCAAAATGAACAATTTTGGCACCAAATGGTGCTCTCGGCTTTGTGTAGGAAATTTGGGGATTTGGTTGCTGCTTGGTGTTTTGATGTTTTGAACATCATAAGTTCATCTTAGAAATGATTTAGAATCATTCAAAATTGATTGGATCAATTTCGGACTAAAACGGACAAAAATGCAAAGCAAGGGTATTTCGGTAAATTCACCTAAAAATGTTTCATTGAATTATTTTCATAATTTGATTATTGGAATGTTAATAATATGTTTATTTAATTTATCCGAGAAAAAGTTTTGAAATCTGAAAATCGGATTTTCACCGCTTCCGCTGCGGTACCGGATTCACCCCTAAATAACCCCTTCAGAAACTCGTCTACCTCTAGAGTGGTTGGGCAAGGCACATTGGTTCTGAAGATGACATCCAGAAAAGAGCTTACATTGAAGAATGTTTTGCATGTTCCTGATATTTGGAAGAACTTGGTCTCAGGCTCTCTCCTTAGCAAGAATGGCTTTAAGCTTGTATTTGTTTCTGACAAGTTTGTATTGACCAAAAATGATGTCTATGTAGGAAAATGATACCTTACTTAGGGCCTTTTCAAGTTCAATATAATGACTGTCAATCGACACAGTGCTAATAATAAAGCTACAACTTCCGCTTATATTATTGAGTCGCAAAATGTATGGCATTGGAGGTTAGGACATGTTAATTATGATACGATGCGTAAATTAATTAACATCGACCTTATACCTAAATTTGCAATTGATAACCAACATAAATGTGAGGCATGTGTTGAAGAAAAAATACATAGAACATCATTTCATTCCATAGAACGAAGTTCTGAACCCTTGGAACTTGTACACACTGATATGTGCGATATGAATATTGTGCAAACAAGAGGCGGTAAAAAGTACTTTGTAACTTTTATCGATGATAGCACAAGATTCTGTTATGTGTATTTGTTGAGGAGAAAATATGAAGCTATTGAGAGCTTTATACACTATAAAAACGAAGTTGAAAATCAACTTGGCAAGAAAATCAAAAGAATCATGAGTCATAGAGGTGGTGAATATGTGTCACTGTTTGGTGAATATTATTCCAATCATGGAATTATTCACGAAACTACTGTTCCTTATTCGCCTCAACAAAATAGGATTACTGAGCGTAAAAACCGAACATTGAAGGAAATGATGAACGCCATGTTGACAAGCTATAGTTTACCCCAGAACTTATGGGGGAAGCCTTGCTTTCCGCTAACTACATTCTGAACAAGCTACCTCACAGAAGATTGGACAAGACAACATATGAATTATGGAAAGGTCACGTACCTTCCTACAAATATCTGAAAGTATGAGGGTGTCTTGCCAAAGTAATGGTTCATAAACCTAATAAGGTTAGAATAAGACACAAAACTGTTGATTGTATATTCATTGGATATGCTCGCAACAGCAGTGCGTATCGATTCTTGGTACATAAGTATGAGATTCCTGACATCAATTCGAATATGATAATTGAGTCAAGGAATGTGACATTTTTGAAGAGACATTTCCTTGTAAGGAAAGACAAAGAACAATGTCTCTCAAAAGAACTATTGATATTGTCAAAGATAGTGATAAGGTTGACCAAGAGTCAGATCAACATGAAAATATTGAGACAATTGAACCTAGACGTAGCATAAGAGCTAGAACGTCTAAGTTATTTGGTCCCAATTTTCTGACATACTTGTTATAAAATGAGCCTCAAATATATAAAGAAGCAATGCCTTCGTCGGAGGCACCTTTGTGGAAAGAGGCTATCAATAGTGAGATTGATTCCATCATACAAAACCATACTTGGGAGTTGGTTGATCTTCCTCCAGGTTGTAAGCCACTGGGCTACAAATGGATATTCAAACGGAAGATGAATCTAGATGGATCAATAGATAAGTACAAGGCCAGACTGTTGGTTTCTATTAAGGTCCCAAGATCAATAATAAGCATGAAATCATGTGTGAATAACAATCGAGAAGTTACGGAATACTTACATCGATCGGTTAAGAGCGCGAGGCAACGAAACTGATTTTCTTCTTCCTTGAACTGTCACGACAGTGAGTAGTTTCTGCTCACTGGTTTGGCTTCTTGGATCAACTTCCTCAAGCTCCAAGCTTCGTGAAATGATTCCCGGCTCATGGGTAGACTTCCCTATCACCTTCGCATGTCTCGTAAGTGTGCTAGCACTTGAGATTTTGCCACAAAATCCCACTCTTTGCTTCCCACTGCTCACGGTTTTGAGAGGAAACCAGTAAGCTTTTGCCCATTGGGCGTGAAGAGTAGAGAGAAAGAGAGAAGGAAAGATTATGTGTTGTTGTGTAAAATGTGTATCTAATACCCATTTATATTTTCCAAAAAATAATTAAATGATTTACCATTTATTTGGCTTTCAAAAAGTCAAATGGTAAATGCATTCCAACAACTCCAACAACTACCATCAATAAATCACATCAATCAATCAAGTGTCACATCACTCAAAGTGACATGTGATTTGACGCTTGATGCGACTAATAATTTGACGCTTGATTTGACTTACGTGCCGCACTCGAATTCGAAATGCGAATGCGCTCGCAAATAATCTCGGGCTCGGGTTCGCTAATTCCAAATTAACAAATTTTCCGTTGCGTCGTAATTAAATGGTTACGCCTAGCGAAATCACTATTCACGTCGCTAACGAATTAATTCTAAATTAATTCGTTCGCCCGAATTAAAATCTAATTTCAATTCCGCATCGAAATCCAATTTCGTTTAATATATCAAATATATTAATTATTCGATTAATTCCAAATTAATCGTTATCTCTCTTTTAATGATATTTTATCCCAGATAAAATATCTCCGCAATTAATCCTAGATTAATTTTCTCTCTCTTCTAATTAATCCCAGATTAATTTAGAGTGCGAGTCATACGTCATCGGTGAATCTTTGGGAAGCGACCCATGAGATCCCCGGATATGTTGGCAGTAAATTCGGTCGTCGGACTATCCGAACACGAAAGTACCTCGTACTATGTTTTATACCGATTTACAAGACAAAGTTGGCCTCTAGCAAAGCGCCATGCCTACCCAATTCTCCAGAAACATCCTTACAGGAATAAAGTATCTTTATCAGGCATAGTATACGTAGTATTGCGTATTTCTGTCCAGTATCGGATGATCACGTGCTAGGCCTGGGGGTGGAATTGTGTCTGCCCCGTACGAAGCACATGTTGGATGTCTGGTGACTAGTCTCTATAATCAGATATACATTACCTAGTCATAATATCCTGATAGCTGCAGCATTTAAGAGTACTAGTACCGTATCCTACGTGACCATCATCTCCACTATGACTAGAGTGATACTTCCGTCCTGACATCACACCCAACACACTACGATTCTCAATATACCCAATATTGGCGTACACAGAACCTGTTAAAGCCCTGGACGACCGCAACCAAAGTGTATTGATTGTCGCAAGTATTAGCGGTGCAAGTCTCAGGTTAAGACCAAATACACCTACCCTGATTTCGGACTTCCATAGAAACATAGTCATACTACCAATGGAATTCCGAGGGGGTCTTATCCAGAGCGAAGCTGTTTCCCGTACCATCGGTAAAAAACAACCTCCTATTACACTTGCATGAGTATCCTATACCCAAATATATGAGAAATATACTGTTGTGCCCTCACAACGCGCACAAGTGTAATACTATTCTTTTACATATTTATCGATGTCCAATCTCGATAATACTCTGACTAGGGATATTTAATGATTTATCCTTCGTGGACTGATACTGTCTCATATCATTCTCCGTCCAGGAACAAATCATAGGGACCTCCTATCATTTATATATCTAGGTGATCTAATCACAAATGATAAGAGTGCAATCTCCTTTGTCACATAGTTAATTTGTACAACAACACCATGATCTGTACAAATAGTGACACTATGGGTCATAATTGTTCATCACAGACTTGTCATAAAAGGTTATAGATAAAAAAAAAGACCTTGATTACTTTGACGCATATTCACCAGTGACTCGTATCACGTCAATAAGAATGCTCATAACTATAGTAGCTATATTTGGTCTTGAAATACATCAAATGGATGTAAAGATGACTTTCTTAAATGGTGAACTGGATAAAGAGATTTACATGGAACAACCACAATGTTTCAATGTTCCTGGACAATAACAGAAGGTGTACAAACTTGTAAAACCTTATACGGATTAAAACAAGCACCTAAACAGTGGCATGAAAAAATTGACAAAGAGATATTGTCAAGTGGGTTCAAAATCAATGAGTGTGATAAGTGTGTGTACACCAAATCAACTCAAAAAGGATATGCCATTGTGTGTCTCTACGTAGACGATATCAAGCACCTAACTATTCACGTCACTAACGAATTAATTCAAATTAATTCGTTCGCCCGAATTAAAATCTAATTTCAATTCCGCGTCGAAATCCAATTTTGTTTAATATATCAAATATATTAATTAATCGATTAATTCCAAATTAATCGTTATCTCTCTTTAAATGATATTTTATCCTAGATAAAATATCTCTGCAATTAATCCTAGATGAATTTTCTCTCTCTTCTAATTAATCCCAGATTAATTTAGAGTGCGAGTCATACGTCATCGGTGAATCTTTGGGAAGCGACCCATGAGATCCCCGGATATGTTGGCAGTAAATTCGGTCGTCGGACTATCCGAACACGTAAGTACCTCGTACTATGTTTATATCGATTTACAAGACAAAGTTGGCCTCTAGCAAAGCGCCATGCCTACCCAATTCTCCATAAACATCCTTACAGGAATAAAGTATCTTTATCAGGCATAGTATACGTAGTATTGCGTATTTCTGTCCAGTATCGGATGATCACGTGCTAGGCCTGGGGCTGGAATTGTGTCTGCCCCGTACGAAGCACATGTTGGATGTCTGGTGACTAGTCTCTATAATCAGATATACATGACCTAGTCATAATATCCTGATAGCTGCAGCATTTAAGAGTACTAGTACCGTATCCTACGTGACCATCATCTCCACTATGACTAGAGTGATACTTCCGTCCTAACATCACACCCAACACACTACGATTCTCAATATACCCAATATTGGCGTACACAGAACCTGTTAAAGCCCTGGACGACCGCAACCAAAGTGTATTGATTGTCGCAAGTATTAGCGGTGCAAGTCTCAGGTTAAGACCAAATACACCTACCCTGATTTCGGACTTCCATAGAAACATAGTCATACTACCAATGGAATTCCGAGGGGGTCTTATCCAGAGCGAAGCTGTTTCCCGTACCATCGGTAAAAAAAAAAACCTCCTATTACACTTGCATGAGTATCCTATACCCAAATATATGAGAAATATACTGTTGTGCCCTCACAACGCGCACAAGTGTAATACTATTTTTTACAAATTTATCGATGTCCAATCTCGATAATACTCTGACTAGGGATATTTAATGATTTATCCTTCGTGGACTGATACTGTCTCATATCATTCTCCGTCCAGGAACAAATCATAGGGACCTCCTATCATTTATATATCTAGGTGATCTAATCACAAATGATAAGAGTTCAATCTCCTTTGTCACATAGTTAATTTGTACAACAACACCATGATCTGTACAAATAGTGACGCTATGGGTCATAATTGTCCAACACAGACTTGTCATAAAAGGTTATAGATAAAAAAAAAGACCTTGATTACTTTGACGCATATTCACCAGTGACTCGTATCACGTCAATAAGAATGCTCATAACCATAGTAGCTATATTTGGTCTTGAAATACATCAAATGGATGTAAAGATGACTTTCTTAAATGGTGAACTGGATAAAGAGATTTACATGGAACAACCACAATGTTTCAATGTTCCTGGACAATAACAGAAGGTGTACAAACTTGTAAAACCTTATACGGATTAAAACAAGCACCTAAACAGTGGCATGAAAAAATTGACAAAGAGATATTGTCAAATGGGTTCAAAATCAATGAGTGTGATAAGTGTGTGTACACCAAATCAACTCAAAAAGGATATGCCATTGTGTGTCTCTACGTAGACGATATGCTGATAATTGGTAGTAATCATGAGATGATTCAGTCCACCAAGAAAGTGTTGACCAACAAATTTGATATGAAGGATTTATGAGTAACTGATGTAATCTTAGGAATTAAGATTTCCAGAATATTAGAAGAGTATATATTATCTCAGACTCACTATTTTGAGAAGATTCTTGAGAAATCTAAAAGAGGAGATCTAAATGTGGCAAGAACTCTTGTAGACCTAACTCTTCATTTCTCAAAGAATACGTGCTCAAGCGTATCGCAACTAGAGTATTCGAGAATCATCAGAAGTCTGATATATCTCACAAATTGCACATGACCTGATATCTCTCAAGTTATAAACAGACTTAGCAGATATACGAGCAATCCAAGAAATAACCACTGGACAGCCATAGTAAGAGTTTTGAGGTATCTGAGAGAAACTTCAAAATATTGTCTGCATTAAATGAGATAACCTACTGTTCTAGAGGGTTAAAACAATGCTAACTAGATATCTGATACAATAGATTCTAAATCTACGAGTGGATTTATTTTCACTCTTGGTGCCATGTCATGGAAATCCTCGAGGAAAACATCTATTGCCCGGTCTACTATGGAATCTGAGTTCATAGCATTAGATAAAACAATGGAAGAAGTGGAATGGCTTCAAAATTTCTTAGAGAATATTCCAAATTGGCCCAAATCGGTGCCAGCGATTAATATACATTGTGATAGTCAATCGGCTATTGGGAGTGTCCAAAATACAATGTATAATGGTAAGTCTCGACACATACGTCGCAGACATAATACCGTACGACAACTTCTCTCAAGTGGCATAATATTGATCGATTATGTGAAATCAAAGAAAACTTAGCGCATCCACTTACTAAAGGTTTACCTAGAGGGCAAGTTGAGAAGTCATCGAGGGGAATGGGCTTGAAGCCTATAAATTAAGAATTGTCACTTTGAAAACCCAACCTAGCTGACTAGAGATCCCAATATCTAGGTTCAAAAGGGACAACTGAAACTTTATGCAATTCAAAACAAGCACTGTAGAGTTTTATACTCTTTCACATTTCGATAATGACGCAGAATGTTGTCTGTCAAGGTTATGATAAGCTAAGGCTTTTAATAATCACTATATTAGGAGAAGAGTCCTAATGGGGGTAAAGGCAGATTACCTTTTTATAGTAGATCACCTATTTCAAGTAAGAATTGAGGCCGCTTCCATGTGATTTTACAGGCTGACTTCCCTAAAGTGCTTGATGAATCCAAGACCAATGTTCATGGCCGAAAAGAACACAACCATAAAACAGGAAATGGTCGAAGTAAAGCTGTGTGTTGGCAATTGTCTTGGTTTACACCAACGACAAAACAGTTCAAGACTATGGGTCACTGGTTCGCCAAGTAAATCCGATTGTCATTCACTAGGAAAGGTTCAAGGCGAAAGCTACCTATTTCGATGCAGCTTTATTTCACGGAAACTCTCTCAAATGTCTGCATTAATATTTAGAGAATTATGGAATTATTGTTAATTCTCTAAATATAGAGTTTGGATGGAGGAGGGTCATGTCCTTTGAGGAGTGCCCTATGAGAAAGGCACGAACATGTAGGGACATGTCCTCTAAAATTGAAAGAACACTCATTTAGGCTCCAAAGGGTTTAAAAAGGGGGTATAACCCTTGGAAGGGTTACACCCCAAACCAAAGGGTGCCCTCAAATGCACCCTTCCATGCCTATATAAGGGAGACTTATGTTCTTTCTTTAATGTCCAGGAAATTACAAGTATTGAGTCACATCATTTTTGTTTTGGAGTCAAGAGAGAGATTCCACAATTGTTCTAGTTCAAGATCTTGTTAAAGAGTGCCCCTTGAACAAGAGGAATCCAAGTAATCCTGGGAGGACATTAGCCACAAAATCCGTAGAGCACCTGTTGGACAATTATGACCCATAGCGTCACTATTTGTACAGATCATGGTGTTGTTGTACAAATTAACTATGTGACAAAGGAGATTGCACTCTTATCATTTGTGATTAGATCACCTAGATATATAAATGATAGGAGGTCCCTATGATTTGTTCCTGGACGGAGAATGATATGAGACAGTATCAGTCCACGAACGATAAATCATTAAACATCCCTAGTCAGAGCATTATCGAGATTGGACATCGATGAATGCGTAAAAGACTAGTATTACACTTGTACGCGTTGTGAGGGCACAACGGCATAGTTCTCATATATTTGGGTATAGGATACTTATGCAAGTGTAATAGAAGGTTGTGTTTCACCGATGTTACGGGAAACAGCTTCGCTCTGGATAAGACCCCCTCGGAATTCCATTGGTAGTATGACTATGTGTCTATGGAAATCCGAAATCAGGGTAGGTGTATTTGGTCTTAACCTGAGACTTGCGCTAATACTTACGACAATCAATATACTTTGGTTGAGGTCGTCCAAGGCTTTAACAGGTTCTGTGTACGCCAATGCTGATATTGAGAATCGTAGTGTGTTGGGTGTGATGTCAAGATGGAAGTGTCACTCCAGTCATATGGAGATGATGATCGCGCAGGGATACAAAACTGGTTCTCTATATAAGGTTGCAACCGTAGGGATAATATGACTTGGTCATGATTATTCGATATTAAAGAGACTAGTTGCTCGTAATCCGATATATGCTTCGTACGGGGCAGACACTGTACCAGCCCCAGGCCTCGCATGTGATCATCTGATACTGGACTAAATACGCAATACTACGTATACTACGCCTGATATAGATCCTTTATTCCTGTAAGGATATTTCCGGAGAATTGGGTAGGCATGGCGCTTTGCTAGAGGCCAACCTTGTCTTGTAATTCGGTATAAACGTAGTACGAGGTACTTACGTGTTCGGATAGTCTGATGACCGAATTTACTGCCAACATATCCGGGGATCTCATGGGTCGCTTCCCAAAGATTCACCGATGACGTATGACTCGCACTCTTAATTAATCTGGGATTAATTAGAAGAGAGAGAAAATTAATCTGGGATTAATTGCGGAGATATTTTATCTGGGATAAAATATCATTTAAAGAGAGATAACGATTAATTTGGAATTAATCGAAGAATTAATATATTCGATATATTAAACGAATTGGATTTCGACGCGGAATTAAAATTAGATTTTAATTCGGGCGAACAAATTAATTTAGAATTAATTCGTTAGCGACGTGAATAGTAATATGCTAGGCATGATTATTTAATTAAATTAGATTTAATTATGTCGCAACGAAAAATTCGTTAATTTGGAATTAGTGAACCCGAGCCCGGGATTATTTGCGAGCGCATTCGCATTTCGATTTCGAGTGCGGCACGCAAGTCAAATCAAGCATCAAATCACTAGTCGCAACTAGCGTCACATCATTCGTCAATAAAGTGATGGATGTCTTTCACTTTGAGTGATTGACGCAAGTCACTATTCACTGATTGATGTATGATGGAGTGATAGAAGTGGTTGGTGCCATTATTACTTGACTTTTTGAAAGCCAAATGCACATGAAATGAATTTGAAATTCAAATGTGTGTATTAGATACACAAATTTGGAATCAAACCATACAATTCTCTCCTTCTCTCATCTCTCTCTCTCTCGCCCAAGAGGGCTAATTCTCCTCTATTTTGGCAGTCCACTGTCGTGAACCAAGGATGAAATGGGAAGCAAGAGTCGCGATTTTGTGGAAAAATCGGGAGTGCTAGCACATACGAAGTCATGCGAAGGTGAAAGGGAAGTCCACCCATGAGCCGGGAATCGTTCGACGAAGCTTGGAGCTTGACGAATGAGCTCGAATGGCCGAAACCAGTGAGCGGCACACCCTCACTGCCGCAAAAAAAATTTTTGTTGTCCTCCGCGTCGCTCAACCTATCCTATCGATGTGAGTATTCCGCGACTTCCTCGAATGTATTCACACATGTTCATGCTTGTTTTATTGATCTTGGGATGCTTAGAATCTCCAACAGCACCGAGGCGGGCTAATAAGTTCTTAAGGACAGAGGCAACTCGACTTGGACTTAAAGTTTTCAGTATCTTCTTCGTTTTCCAAGTTTTTCTCTAAGTTTTTTTTGTTTATGTTCAATATGGGTTTGTTAGTGTAGATTTGATTTTATGTGTTCTGGTTTTTGATTTGTTTGATGCATGTTGATTTCATTTAATAACACATAATTCCCAAAAAAAAAAACATCCCCAAAATTCGTGGCTTTATGTGTATATAGGTCCAATGATGTGTTTGAAGCCTAATAATTCTTGTCTTGGTCGAATATTTGGTGTTGGACTTAATTCAGCTTGATTCGTCAAAAAAGTACTTGACTTCCGAATTATTGGTACGTTAATCTGGTATGACATGGGTTAAGTGGAATAGCTTCAGACCCACTCCATAGAAGCCCTCATGTCACGCTAATATGCCCTGGAGTTTTCTCTCACACTCGACCATGACATTTTGTGCAAGTCCCGCCATTGCGTCTCTGATATTCTTAGCTCTTTGGCATGTGATTGGCCCTGTTGGCACTTGCAAAGGCTCTTTTAATGTTGCTGGTTGTGACATCTAATGTTCCTTGAGTGACTAGACTCGTGTCACCATGAACTGCCCAAGTACTCTTGGGGTTGACCTGGGCAGCCCCCGTGTGTATTGGTTGGTCGGTTCGGTCGAAAATGTGTTTTATGTTTTTTTACGAAAAAGCATTTTCATAAACGTTTCACGATATTTTCTAAATTATTTATATTGTTATTTGATATCGAATAATATGTTTATGTGAAATATAAATGAATTATTCATATAGGATATTGAATAATTTATTTGGTAAGTTTAAAAAAAAAAAAATTAAACTACGATTTCACCCGAACCACGCTTTCATCGCGTAGAATCCTGACAATTTTAAGCTCCAAAATACGTTGCATGATGAAAAGAATTTGTATATATACACAACACATGAAACAAGAATCCTAAAATGCACACTATACTGCAATTAATTAGTTGTCGTAGATAAAAGTAACATATATATATTTGCTGAAAATATGTTGCTTTGCCCCATTTTCTTATTATTGATGCATTGTGTCAAAGGAAGTTAGTTATATGATGATATCACAAATTTTTTTCCAAATACGTTGCATGATGAAAAGAATTTGTATATATACACAACACATGAAACAAGAATCCTAAAATGCACACTATACTGCAATTAATTAGTTGTCGTAGATAAAAGTAACATATATATATTTGCTGAAAATATGTTGCTTTGCCCCATTTTCTTATTATTGATGCATTGTGTCAAAGGAAGTTAGTTATATGATGATATCACAAATTTTCTTCATTTCAATTCTCTATTTTCAATTTTCCCCATTTTTCTTATATACATCTTAGCTTCTTTGCTGACTAATATGTTACTTCTTTTTATTGCTAAAACCGGCCTCAGATTTGCAATGCATGAGTTAGGCATTTTATCTAAAAAGTATTTCAAGAAATATGTTAGAGTGCATGAGGATGTTAGAATTACTATTAAGTGAAAAATACAAACATGCAAGCGGAAAAATAATTTAAAAAATTAACACATATATATATAACATAAAAAAAAAAAAAAAAAAAAAAAAAAAAAAAAAAAAAGAGAAACTCACATCGACTAGTTATCTAAATTTTGATGAGCTATATATTGACAGTCACACATTGAAGAAGCACAATATTGGATTACGCATTTCTATTTAATAACTAATGTATCATATGATAAAGGATATGATGCTACTAGATAAGTTGTATTTTATGCCAATTTAAAGATTAAAAAAATACATGTATAATTAATTAGATATGACTTAATGATAGTACAAATAAAATAAGCACTTAGTGAAGTTCACAGGAAAAGGCATGATAAGAATTTAAAATGTTCAGCTAGCTTGCATCGATGCATCACAGGAAAAGGCATGATAAGAATTAAAAATGATATCATTCACATTTTCTGATGCAAATTGTATGGTAAGGATTTGGTATCATTTGCTTTTGTTTTATTATTATAATTATTATTTTTTTGTTGGGACAATGCCCCTTTATTATTAAAAAGAGAGAGAGAGGAAATATTATTATAAAATCAGTATACTCATCCATTAAGGTGCAAGCACAAGCAACTTTGAATGAAAGTGATTCCACATCATGTGCTTCCATTTTGCTTGAATCCTATTAGATGGCCGAGTCTCTTTGGTTATTTGCTTGTGCATCCACTATCAAATTTGCCAATAAAATATATGCATGCAATGCAACAGAAAAAATTGAATGGAAAAAAAAAAAAGAACTTTGAATGCTAAATATGGTTTCTTATTAATTCGCCTTTCTTAATTAAAGACAGAGATGTCCGCTAAGGTACCCATTCAAGTTCTCTCACCAAGGTCTCATAACAAAAAAAAATTATCATAAATACGAGGGTATAGATTTTAAATCTAGTCGGCGTAAATTTTTGAGTTGGGCTTAATAGACCTCTTATTTGTATTATGAATATACGTGTTGTTGGGAATTATAATTCTTATCAAGATCCCCACAAGCTAACAAAAAAAAAAAGATGAGAATATAAATTTTTTTTTGAACTATGGGTCCCATTCTCTGAGAATATAACTTTTCTTTTTGTAGTGTAAGATAATAGAACAATAAAAGGCAGAAAATAATATATATAATTAATTTTGTTTTTAATAAATGTTTTATTCAAAGATAGAGATCAGCTAATATTTCATAAAAATAAGACATAATATTTTTTTTTAAGAAATAAGACTTAGATTAAGTTTAAACTTTTCTTAATTAATCATCCATCATTATCTCGATATAGAAGTTATGCTTAGGTGCGATGGATAAAATCAAATTTATTCTTTTGATAGTTTGAATGACAGAATTGTTGGAATAAAAATAATTTAACTTGTGGGTTACAGTTCTTATATAAGCTTTTTATTGCAAATTGAGAAAAATTTATATGGGATCATTCAATTATTGAATAATACATGTTTCAGTTATTTTGAAAATGACAAATTAAAATAGAGAGAAAAAAATAACTGTAATATGTGTCAGTCATTAATTGGATGGTCCTATAAGGATTGTCCCTAAATAAGTTTTTCTCTAAATTGAGAAAATAAGTTCTCACAAACTGAGAAAAACTTATATAAGATTGTATTTATAGGATCAATCAATTAATGAATAACACGTATTCCATTTATTTTGAGAATGACCAACCAAAACAGAGAGAGAACAGTAATTGAAACACTTGTCAATCATTAATTGGATGGTCCTAAACAGATTGTCCCTATAAAAATTTTCTCACAAATTGAGAAAAACTTATATACGACCGTACCTATAAGACTATTCAATTAATGAATGACACGTGTTGAAAAATAACTGAAACACGTGTCAGTCATTAATTGGATGGTCTAATAGGGACTGTCATTATATAAATTTTCTCGCAAACTGAGAAAAACTTATATCAGACCGTACTTATAGGATCATCCAATCAATGAATAACATATGTTCCAGTTATTTTGAGAATGACCGATCGAAATAGAAAGAGAAAAATAACTGAAACACGTGTCAGTCATTAATTGGATTGTTCTATTGGGATTGTTTCTATACAATTTTTCTCGCAAACTGAGAAAAACTTATATAGGACCGTACCTATAGGACCATCCAATTAATGAATGACATGTGTTCAAGTTATTTTCAGAATAAACAATCAAATAGATAGAGAAAAATAACTGAAACATGTGTCAGTTATTAATTAGATGGTTCTATAGGGATTGTCCTTATATAAGTTTTTCTCGTAAACCGAGAAAAACTTATATAGGACCGTACTTATAGAACCATCCAATTAATGAATAACTCGTGTTCCAGTTATTTTGAGAATTACCAATCAAATAGAAGGAGAAAAATAACAAAAATATGTGTTAGTCATTAATTGGATGGTACTATGGGGACTGTCCCTATATAAATTTTTCTCGCAAACTGAGAAAAACTTATATAGGATTGTACTTATAAGACAATCCAATTAATGAATGATACATGTTCTAATTATTTTTAAAATGGCCAATCAAAATAGAGAGAGAAAAATAACTGAAGTACGAGTCAGTCATTAATTGGATGGTCCTATAGAGACAGCCTCTATATACGTTTTTCTCGTAAATTGAGAAAAATTTAAATATGACCGTACCTTTAGGACCATCCCATCAATGAATGACATGTGTTCCAGTTATTTTTAGAATGACCGATAAAAATAGTGAGAGAAAAATAACTGAAACACGTGTCAATCATTAATTAGATGGTCTTATAAGGATTGTCTCAATATAAGTTTTCTCAAGCAAACTCTTTCCTTCTCTCTCACTTGTGGACAGTTGCATTAAAATGCATATTAAACTCCAAAAAAAAAAGAGAATAATATTTAGGCCCCTAAAGAGAAAATGAGCATAACCATTGATGTTTTACAAAACAAAACAAAACCCTTGTAATATTTAAAAACTAAACGAAATCCTCATGCCTTTCAAAAATACTCTCCCAGTAAAGCTCTTAGCGGGATAAGATGAGACTCAGTAAGGATGAGATGTCCCGATTGTCGTCCCTACTATCATGGGTCTTTGTTTTATCATAATAACATGTGGTTTTATTTAATTTTTAAACATTATGAAGACTTTGAATAATTTTGTCAAATATCAAGAGATTATGTTGATTTTCCTAGTCCCTAGTTTTTTTTTTATATTTATTTTAAACTTGGAATAAAAGGGACTAGCATTATTTAATTTAGACTCTTAAATAATCCCCGTATTTTATATTTACTAGTTAGGTTTTTAATTTATTGTAATTTGGACTAGTATGTGGTTTTCCAACATGCATGGCAGCTGAATTGATGGCTGCTGGAATCTACAATTCTCCCCATCCAGCTACATCCGTAACGATTTTCATCTGACAGCTATCTTGGGTATATCTCAGCACAACACACTTCATTGTGTCTCTGTACTATATTCTTCTACTGTCATGTTTCTTCACCCATTTGATCCTCAGTGCTTTCATACCTTGTGGGAAACTCTCTGGACCCCCTCATTAGTAAGCAGACTATATTTGGATCCCGGATATCTGGTTGATGGAATCTTGCCTCGCACAAATCTTCTTGTCTGAGGTCTACTGGTTTCAGGAGGTCTGTCATAATCCAACTCTGTGGATGATCTTGTAGCTTCTAGTAGAGCAAGTTACGGCTCCCCTGCTCAGCACTCTCTTTTGTAGCTTCCGATGGAGCGGGCTGTGTCTCCCCCTCTCGACATTCACATCTGCCTCATATGGTTCTACATCTGAAATATCATTGTGCACATTATCTTTTGTCAATTGTGTTGGTGCTGGGTCTGGATTTCTGTCGGCACTGGATTTGGAAGACACATTGTGCTTTTCAATGTATTCAATTGTTTGGTCTTCAAGAAACTCTATATCTTGCCTTCTGATGACCATCTTTTCCTTCGGATCCAATAATATATATCCAAATTCTTTATCTCCATAGCCTAGGAATATACATGGAGTAGTCCATGCATCGAGCTTTTGCCTGAGCTCATTGGATACAAGTGCAACGGCTAAACAGCCGAATACTCTAAGGTAGAGTATGGGAGATTCTTACCAGACAATACTTTCTCCGGAATCTCGGAATTCAACAATACAGATGGTGATCTGTTGATCAGATAGCAGGCGGTACGAACAGGTTCTCCCCAGAATGGCTTTGGCAGCTTAGCCATACTGATTATGTTTATGACTTTATACATAATGGTGCAGTTCATTCTTTTAGCTACAATATTATGTTGTGGGGTTCGTGAAACAGTTCTCTCATGTCAAATATCGTGTTTCCTGCAGTAAGCATCGAACTCCCTAGAATTTTACTCGTTTCTATCGTCTGTGCGGAGGCACTTCAGTTTCTTCCATGTTTCACGCTCTACCATGGCGTGGAACAACTTGAACTGATTTAGAACCCGATCCTTTATCTTCAGGAGATACACCCAGACTTTTCGAGAAGCATCATAAATGAAAGTCAGAAAATACTTATTACCGCCTAGTGAATCAACCTCCAATGGACCACAAATATCAGAGTACACCAGACTAAACAACTCTGATCTTCTCGTAGAGGAGAATTTAAACGAGACCCTGTGTTGCTTACCAAACAGGTAGTGGTTGCAAGGACCTAGTGCAGCATCCTTGGTAAGCTCCTTCTTGGTCAGTGTAAACAACCCTCTCTCACTCATGTGAATGAGTCTCTGGTTCTACAAATTTGATAAGCTCTTTTTCTACTATACGGAGGCTGTCTGTATAAATCTTCACACGAGTCTTGTTTAGTGTGCCACAAGCATGTCCTCGGGCGACAACCATGACACAATTTGTCATTCTTCATGTGCCATTTCTGAAGTGACTGTCATAGTCATGTTTGTCAAGGGATATCCTTGAGAGTACATTCAGTCAGAGTTCTGGAACATGCATAACATCCTTCAAAGTTAATGTACACCTGAAATTTATCTGCAACATAATATCACTCATTCCTACTATCCTAGAGGAACTGATATTTCTCATATTCACTGATCCAAAATCTATTGCTTTGTATGTTGTGAAACAATCTCTGTGAGGAGTGACGTATTAGGTCTTAGAGATATGCCCTATACCCAACTTGTGGATGGGCTATATGTACATGTATTTGTAATATTTTCATTAATTAATAAAATGACAATCTTTATTATACATGTCTTACATAAATTATATGAATCAACAAACACTGTAATAAAGCCCTTGGAGTAATAAGATGTGGCTTCCACGCCTTATGAGAATCATTACTCTTAAACGTTCCTAGTCATAGTTTTGTGAATAATCTGGGCGTTCACAAAACGGAGAGACTAGCATGATGATATGATCCGCCGTTAAATGAGGTAGTCGATCTCATAGACTACTAGCAGAGATCCGTCCGCTTGGTGTATCACATGGATGCATGAGTTACTCGTGTCCATCGAACTGACCGCCGAAAGTTTTCACATGGAGTGTTTATCCCATGTGCCTGTGAGAACTTTCACGTATCAATTGTATGACTAGTCCTTAGACTTGAGGTCTTTACAATCTTATGTGTGGATCAAATAACTTTGACATTCTCCTTCCCCGGTTCAAAAGATCCGGTCATAAGGGTATGATTGGGTCATTTGTTGAAACACATGAATTTTGTAAAGATACAACAGAGAATCACCACTCTTTCGTATAATATTTTCTTATAAGAGTAGTAGTCCAGTTCGTGGGTTGATATGTGTGATCAGTGCTTGAGACTGTGGCCACATCAAAAGAATCATGTGAGATTCTTGGGTTAGCATGATTCATGACACTATCAACATAATACCTTTGACTATATGGGTAGACACTTTCCATATCCTAGGTCAAACGGTGGGGATACAGTGAGGCGATGGACCGTATCATATGTAAATCGCATACAGAATGGGTATATATCTTTCATTCTCATTTGGGGGCCTTGGCATGTTGCTAGATGTCAACCTTGGTCATTGAAATCGAACGACCATTTGATCGGAGGATAATTTATGTTCGATTAAATTATCACGATTCATTTCATGTCCAATTTGAGGGGAACCCAAAAGGTCTCACATAACAAAGTCAAAATCAATGGTTAACAGTGCACAATACAAATTTAACAGCATATATAATTGCTGTAGGAATTGTTCATAAATGGTTCAATGTGTTTAACAATTAAACAGATCATTTATGAGGTTCCATAGTGGCTTAGGGATTGGTGAATGACGATAGGGGCACTTTGGGAATTGGAATAAATAAATAAATAAAAACGTGAATAGTAATGTGAATAGTAACTGAATAGTAATGTGAATAGTAAATTTTTTTATTTGTTATTTATTTTGAATTCCAATTCGGCCCAAACTCTTATTAGTTTATAATCTCATTAAACCACTAAATTAAGATCCAATGGCTAAGATTAAATTAGCATTTATCCCACATCGGATTCTTAATTAATTTTGTTGTCTTTGGAGCACCTATATAAACCCAAAGAATTCTTTACAAATTTTTACACCAAACCTTTCATATCTTGGGTTTATATAAGTGAGCAACTCTAAAGTTTAAGAGTAAGCCACTGATTTTGAGGATCCTTAAGTCTAATTGACTAGAGGAACCTCGAGTTAAAAGTTTTGAGGTATTTGCCTAGGCTAGCACCAATGGCAAAATACCCGTGCACTCAAGGCGTAGTCTTGTCGTTGAGTTTTGGCTTTGGTGTGTGCACCTTTGGAGGCCACACACTTGGGTGGCTTTTTGGAACGTGGAAGAGCTTGCTGAGTTCGAGAAAAGCTTGTAGATTGGAGGGAGGACTGGAGGAGTCTTCGGTTCAAGTAAGTCATTTTCTTTCTTTATTTTAATTAGAGTTCTTATGATAGTTAACATGTTTAGGTTTATGTTCTTTGCATGTTTTATGAGTTTTTATGCTTAGAATATATAGTAACATGCATAGGCTTGTAGAATAATCAAAACAAATGGGTCTTGGGCAAAGGGATAGCGGCATCATAATTTTTTTTCTTCATTTTTCGCTGCGCACTCGCGGCCGCTTCCCAACACTGGTATCAGTACGTCGTTTTTGTTTTGATTAGTTCTCTCTTATTTGAACTTGAAATTGGGTGTGTAAAAGCTCGTTGGAAATATAACACCCTGAACTTAATTTTAGGCACAAGTTTTGCATGATTTAGTTAATATTTGAATTGTGAAATTGCATTTAAAGTTCACGCTTCTGTAAAAAATGTGAATAGTAAATTTATTTGATTAAAATAAAATGCAATATCATAATTAAATATTAATCAAAGTTATTTAATGCCTAAAATAATTCCAACATATTAAAACTCATACGCTTGATGATTCTATGTATGATTAGAACTGCAAACATCTAGAGGCTTTCTAAGGAAATAGAGAGTGTATTGCTTATCCCTTAGCTAAGTAATTATTCCGTGATGAACTTAGAGATTTATTACCTTTAAGGCTAATAAATATAAATCACTTGTTATAATAAAAGACATTATATAAAATACAAGTGGGGTGGGACCAAGGCGTTAATAAAACTTTCCAAACTAAGTTAATTTAACCAAATGTATTATTGTTGGACAATTATGACCCAAAGCATCACTATTTGTACATAACATTGTATTGTTGTACAAATTAACTATGTGACAAAGGAAATTGCTCTTTTATAATTTGTAATTAGATTACCGGGATATATAAATGATAACAGTCCATATGATTAGTTCCGGATTGATAAGATATGAGACAATATCAATCCATGAAGGTTTAATCATTAAAACATCCCTAGTCGGATTATTATCGAGATTTGACATCGATAATGCGGAATAGACTAGTATTGCACTTGTGCGTGTTATGGGAGCATAACGACATAGTTCTCATATATTTGGGTATTGGATACTCATGCAAGTGTAATATGAGGTTGTGTTTACCGATGGTACGGAAATAGCTTCGCTCTGGATAGACCCATCAGAATTCCATTGGTAGTATGACTATGCGTCTATGGAAGTCCGAAATCAGGGTAGGTGTACTTGGTCTTAACCTGAGACTTGCACCGCTAATACTTGCGACAATCAATATACTTTGGTTTTGGTCGTCCAGGGCTTTAACAGGTTCTGTGTACGCCTCTTCTGGGTATATTGAGAATCGTAGTGTAATGGGTGTGATGTCAAGATGGAAATATCACTCCAGTCATATGGAGATGATGGTCACGTAGGATACGGAACTAGTACTCTTTAGTACTACACTCATCGGGATAATATGACTAGGTCATGATTATCCGATTATAGAGACTAGTTACCAGAGATCCGACATGTGCTTCGTACGGATCGGGCCTAGCATGTGACATCCGATACTGGATCGCAATACGCAATACTACGTATACTACGCCTGATATAGATTACATATTCCTTTAAGAATATTTCTGGAGAATTGGGTAGGCACGGTGCTTTGCTAGAAGCCAACCATGTCTTGTAAATCGGTAAAAATGTAGTACTAGGTACGTACGTGTTCGGATAGTGCGACGACCGGATTTACTGCCAACATATCCATGGATCTCATGGGTCGCTTCCCGAAGATTCACCGATGACGTATGACTCGCACATAATTAATCTGGGATTAATTATAAGAGGGAGAAAATTAATCTAGGATTAATTGCGAAGATATTTTATCTGGGATAAAATACTTTTTAAAGAGAGAGAACGATTAATTTGGAATTAATCGATAAAATAATATATTCGATATATTAAACGAAATTAGATTTTAGAATTAATTCACTAGCGATGTGAATAGTAATTTTGTTATTTAATTAAATTTGATTTAATTACGTCGCAACGGAAAATTCGTTAATTTGAAATTAGCGAACCCGAGCCCGGGAGTGTTTGCGGGCCCACTCACATATTGAATCAAGTGGGGCCCACAAGTCACATCACGCATCACATCATTAGTCATTATTGTGATGGAAGTCACATCAACTTTGAGTGATGTGATGCTTGTCACTTTTTGTGATTAATGGGGGTGGTTGAAGACTTTAAAGTCTTGTACCAAAATTTTGAATTTAGAAAAATGGTAATTGATTTTGGTATTTGATTTTTGAAATCAATAACCAAATACAGAACACACATTTTTCTTTTCCCTCTCCCCTCTCTCTCTCACGGCCTATGAGCCATTTTTCTCTCAAATGTTCTTGGCTTGGCCGAGAACAACAAAAAGGCAAAGGGAAATTTTGTGGAAAAATTTCCAAGATGCTAGCACATCCAATGAGTCCTACAAAGGTGATAGGGAAACCCATTCATGAGCATGGAATCATTCACAAAGCTTGGAGCTTGGAGATCAAATGCAAGGGCTTGGCCGAATCTACACAAGGAGCACAAAGAGACCTTGGCCGAGAGCTTCAAGGAATTTTCGTTGTTTTTCGCATCGCAAAAGCTGATCAAAGTGAGTATTCCGCAACTTTACTTTGATGTATTCGCACTTTTCATTGCTTAATTTGATATTGGGATAACCTAGAAAACCCAACAATTACTAGAGTTAGATAATGATTTGGTGTCTTCCTTCACTTACTACCTTGTTATAGCCAAAAGGAAAAATTGTGAAGACATCTAGATAATCATTTACTCAAAGCTTACCTTAAAGCATATTTAAAGTTTTGGACTAATTTGGAGGATCTATTGTTTATTCATGTCACCAAGGCAATAAGAGCCTAAGAGGTAAGAGTATTTAAGAGAGTTTGCTCCACCCTTCCTCTGGGGAATTTTCAATGGAGGAATCCATTTGACAGTTATTCACTTAAACTTGCTAAAATCCTTAATAATAATTTAAGTCTACAATTTGCCTCCCATTGTAAAGTATAGACCCAAAGGGCTTAAACCGTATTAGCAGAACTAGGCTTTACCAGACTGACCAATACCAATTTGTCCCAAAATCGTACTATTGACAATGGTTTGACTTTTCTGAGTCATAAGACGCAGCGACCCTTAGGCGTAGTCTTATAACTTAGTGGCAAAGATTGGGTGTCCACAAGGACTAGCATAAGCTATGTCATGTTTGATTGCCCAACCCAATGATCAATGAATTGTGATATATATCATAAATTGGTTGGGAACCTACATAATTATCGTATTTTATAACGACTGGCCCTAGTTGGAGTTATGAAATGATGATAATGGGATCCTTGCCCACACGAAATCCATCATATTGGGGTTGATGCGATTTGCTTAAAATTTTAAAACAATTGAGTGGGAGCAACTTCATAATATTAAAAGCCCATGTTATTATGAAACATTAATGAAAACATATTCCTAATTTTAACATTCTCTCTTAACAGGTGGGTTAAACTATTTAACAAACATTTAAATGGAAAACAGAGTATCACTTCGTTCCATCCTTGATGAACATAAGCTCAAAGGGGACAACTACAATGACTGGTTTAGAAAACTTAAAATTGTCTTACGACAAGAAAAGATTTTCTATGTTCTTGAAAGACCATTTCCCCCTGAAGATGTTGACCAAAATACATTTGATGCTTGGAAGAAACATTTCGATGATGATGAGCAAGCAGTTTGCATAATGATTGGCTCTATGTCGGAGGAACTTCAAAAAGCTCACGAAGATATGGATGCTCAAACCATCATCTTTCACTTGAAGGAGTTGTATGCAAATTTCGTTCATACCGTGAGATTCCAAGTGTCATGTGCCTTATTCCAAACAAGGTATAAGGAAGGATATGTTAGTGGACATGTGCTTAAGATGATTGGCCACATTGAAAAATTGGCCAACCTCGGGTTCATCATGCATCATGAGATAAGTCACGATCTAATTCTTCAGTCCTTACCAAAAGAATTCTCTAACTTTATTATTCAGTTTCATCGGTCTGATAAAGAAGCTACTTTAGCAGAATTGCACAATCTGATAAAGCAAGCAGAAAAGGACTTGAAACCGGAGCTTAAACCTCCGTCATACTTAGGGTACAGACCTGAAGCCACGAGGCCCAAAGAAAAATAAGGGCAAGGCCAAGGCTCCAGATCACCTAAAGCCCAACGGTAAGGTGGAGAAGAAAAAGGAAAAAGGGGAAATATCTATTTTATGGAAAGAAGGGTCATTGGAAGAAAGACTGCAGATCCTTGAAAGCCAAGGAAGCTAGGGAAGCCCAAGAGGCCATGAATCCCAATGCTTCAGGTATGTTGTATATGATTGAAATATATTCTCAAAACTCTGAACCTTCTACTTGGGTGCTTGACACCGGTTGTGGGACTCACTTGTGTAACAATGTGCAGGGCCTGAGAAACAGTAGGACACTCCGTTATGGGGAGGTTGACTTACGCATGGGTAATGGAGCAAAACTGGCTGCATTGTGCGTTGGGACTTATTCATTAGTTTTGCCGAATGGTTTAGTTTTAGACTTATAAGATTGTGTTTATGTACATTCTCTAGTAAATAACATCATTTCAATTTCTTCTTTATGTAATAAAGGCTTTTCATGCCTAATAAATTGTAATGAATATTCTATTTATTTCAATAAAATAAAATATGGAGACGGTATTTGTAGGCATTGCATTTTTGCATGTGAAACCCGATGATGAGTCTCAGTTGGAGGCACTACCTTTTATGTCGCGGAAACCGCGGGAAACGGACGTCGGAAGGGAGGAGTCAAGAATTGACTCATATTCGGATTAAGTTCGCTGGTTTAGCTTCGGGTTACTTGTTGGTTTTCCATTTTAAAAATTATTCCCGGCCCAAAATACTCACAAATCACCTAACCTCGGCCCAAAATCTCCGCAAGCCCCTTGGCCTTGACCTAAAATCCCCGCAAGCCCACACACCTAGCCCACACAAACGAAACCCACCAACCAAAGGCCCACACGCCCCAACCAAGGCCCACACGCCCATTTACCTAATACACACCCAAATTAAATCAAATATTAAGTTAAATATTAATTAGATAATGTAATTAAATAAAATAATTAATTAAGTCATATACCAAATTAAATAAAACAAATAAAATCTAAATAATCACCTACCAAAATAATAAAAATACTTACACAAATTAAATAAATTGCATGCCTAATAAATATAAATCAAATATATTATATACCAAACTTAACAAATATCATGGCTAATTAAAATCAATCATAACAAATTAAATATTTTGTATTCCTAATCTAGCCAAGATTTGCCCCCCCTCAATCTAATCATTTCCTTGTTGAATACCAAATCAAATCCTCATTTTAATGCAAAAATTCCTTCATTGTGAGACAAGGAGTAGCCCTAACCTTTCTCTATATAAACAACCCCTAACCAAGACATGCACTCCCCTAGACTCTTCTCTCTCACGACAGAAAAGAACAAAATAAACAAAATAAAACCCTAAGGCACAGCGACGCCCTTCAAAAACCAAAGCTACACTCACCTTCACAAACTGATCAGCCCTACATGTCCATAAGCTTCACAAATCTGCCCATGCCACACGGCCCTTCAACGCCATAAACACAACACAATTAACAAACTGCCTCACCTTCGCCCCTTCAACACACTGCCCCCACTTCGTCAGCCACACAACAGCCCTTTTCAAGCGCACTCAGCCCCTAGCTCATACACAAGACTTACAAGAAAATCACAACACCAAGAGCCCTAGCCACTCACGGCAATAGCAAGAAGAAAAACACAAATAATTCTCTTCATCTCCCCCACTCCACAACCGAAACAACACCCCCTAAACCTCCACACATCACCAAAAATACACCCCCAAACAGCAGCCCCTACACCTCCTAAAACACGCCAAAACAGCAGGTCAAATCACCCCCAAAAAAGCAGCCAAATCCTCAAAATAGTAACATAAAAACTGCATTTATAATCCTTAAAATAATTACACAAGACTGCACTAAAAACCCACAAAAAAACACTCGAAACAGTCCGTGGAAACGTCAAAATAGTGACCTGAGCAGTGAGCAGAAAATACAGAGGAAACAGTAGCAAAGCGGAGGCCAAACAACAGCAAAACGGAGGCCAAACAGCAAGCAAAACAGCAAAACAGTGAGCCAAGACGCTAAACCAGTGAACCGGAGAAGTAGCGGTGTGATAGCCCTTCCGACAGCCGTGAAACGCGAGTTCGAAAGTCGA
This sequence comes from Zanthoxylum bungeanum, assembly GCA_019454045.1. Lineage (NCBI taxonomy): Eukaryota > Viridiplantae > Streptophyta > Magnoliopsida > Sapindales > Rutaceae > Zanthoxylum > Zanthoxylum bungeanum. The sequence goes on along the minus strand of SKCR01053703.1, from coordinate 4,213 downwards.
CATAAAAGGTTAGACCTGAGGGTATTTTCCAATTCATTTTCTGTTTTATTTGTATTATTTATTGAGTATTGCTTGCATGATTGTTATGTTGAAATGCATGTTGTGGCCCTTGAGTAGATAAATATGCATGGAATATGAGATATTGTATGTTGTGGCTTTGGAATAAAACGAAAGATGTGTCAACTCTCGCGGTATATCAGATGGAAACCCGGACATAAATTTCATAGCCGACTCCGAATGGACGGTAGTATGATCTGTACTCGGGATACAACTCCACGTACCGCTTGAGTAAATGACACTTTCTTTTGTCTTATATTGCTTTGATTTATTTATTTTTCGTCATTTGAATTCTGCATGTTACTTTTGTATGCATGATTAAGTCGAGCGCATGGGCTTAGTAAGTGCGATGAAAGGTCCCCTATTTGGAGGGGTTAAAATCCTTTACCACGATGTTTTTCCGCGCCGGTTGATGTGTGTTCGGTTGAATGCAAGATACGTTCAATCGGGCATACTAAGTTTGATATTATTGTTTTTTAATTCTTTGTATGCATGATTCAATCGAGCGCATGGGCTTAGTAAGTGCGATAAAAGGTCCCCTATTTGGAGGGGTTAAAACCCTTTACCACGATGCTTTGCCGCGCCGATTGGTGTTTTCTCGATTGGATGCGAGATGAGTTCAATCGGATACGTGAGGTCCTACATTGTGGATTTGTTTGTCTATGAATGTGTTGCATGCATCAGGTCTGGTTCCGTTCGAACGCGTTCTCGAACGCCACACGAACGTGAACCTTCTATTTACCGTTCGAACGCATTCTCAAACGCTACGTGAACGCGCACACATTTTCTTAGTTTCATCATGCATCAGGTCTGGTTCTGTTCGAACACGTTCTCGAACGCTACGAACGTGAACCTTCTGTTTACCATTCGAACACATTCTCAAACTCTACGCGAACGCGCACGTATTTTTTTAGTGTTTCATGCATCATGTCTGGCTCCGTTCGAACGCGTTCTCGAACGCTATGCGGACGCGGACCTTCTGTTTACCATTCGAACGCGTTCTCGAACGCTACGCGAACGCGCACCCACTGAACTGAGTCATTTTCATCAGATTTTATACATAATTGTTCATAATAGCTATCCCTTCGTATGATGAATCTGATTGCTTCTCTGTATTACGCAAGATTGTGTAGGTATCGTTCATCTGTATTCCCCACATGTATGAGTATAATGTGTTTAACGTATTACAATTCATATATCCATGTCGTGATAGCATTTGGGTAATATTTCTTGTGGTATATCGGATGGAAACCCAGACATAAATTCCGTAGCCGATTCCGAATGGACGGTAGTGCGGTCTGTACTTGGGATACAATTCCACGTACCACTTGGAAAAGTGCTCACATGTGTGCTTGTGTCCATATTAGTTATCTTCTGTTGCACCACGTCATAACATGCTCACTTTAATGCCTAATTGCATCCTTAAGTGTCTTTTTGCATTATATACTTAGTTGACTCTTTTACTTGTGCATGGACATGTAATGGCTATTTGTTTATGATATGTCTATGAAATCACATGTTCGCCATCATTTGATTCGCCTTTATGTGTGCTTGTGTGGTTTGTGTGTGCTTGTGTTTCCATGAATACAATATGCTAATGAAGTTGTATGTTCGTTGCTACTTTGATGTAATTTCAAGCATGCAATCTTAGATGTGAAATATATGCAAATTTAGGTGTAAGTTTTATTTTTGTGCATGTGAACTTAGAAGCATGATACTCTTGGAAATAAGTGTTACTTAAGCTTGATTAAATTATAACACAAATCCTTTCATTACAAGTGACATAAGTAAGGGACCATTCCGAACCCAATGGTTTGAGGTCTTCCCTGGCGAGGGGTGAGTGCGGCCTTAAATCTCATTTTCCCGGTTCGTACCGGGTGGCGACTCCATTATTCTCCGGTTTAGTCCCCCGTGGCTACTCCGTACTCCAAACCGGGCCGCGAGCCTGGGACAGCATGCGTCGCCCAGTTTCTGTGTCCCACAGTCTGGCGACTCCACTGGGGATAGAGAATCGGCCCCGAAATATTGTCTTTTGTAATGTTTGGATTTATGTTTTAATTGACCGTGTCTATAGTGGATGAAATGGGGGTTTAATCAAAGGCATTTTTTAGGCTAGGTAATGGTTTGGTGTCTTCCTTCATTCACTACCTTTCTAGAAGGAAAAGCTGTGAAGGCACCTATATAGCCATCTACTCGTAGCCTATTGTGATGGACTAATTTGTAAGCTTCTATCACTTTCAACACTCCACCTAAATTTGTTTGGAGTCATGCAATGATGGTGGTGATGCATGCATGGCAGCGGGATTGATGGCAGTTAGATTCTACGATTTTATAAAAATCAAATTTTATCACATAAAAATAAATTGTCTAATTAAATCAATGTTTTAGCTATGTTATTGCATAGAGAAAAAATAGTCTCATTCTACCTAAAATTACTCAATAATTAATGTACTAAAATTTGTAAACATTTTTTTGTTTATTGATTGCTATTTTCACAAGTTACGCAAGCGTACGTATCGCTCAAATAGAATAAAAAGTTATCGATCCCACGAGGACTTATCACCTATGTTATTAATTATTAAAACTAATTACCTACGAGTATCTAATTAAAATTAAATGTGATTTTAATTTAAGTTGAACTAAGGCTAATGCAAATAAATATAAATTGGAAATTTCTTGATATAATCAATGAGTGAACACATACAGGGTTGTGAATCCAACCGGTATTATTCTAAAGATTAATTGGTTATCCTATATTTGTGTAATATATTGATTTATTAACCTGGAACACTAAGATATCCACAACCCCCTTTCGATGGTCGAGTGAAAATATCCAAAGTAAATTAATTAACTATATTTCTATGTTAACTAATCACCCTAAATTCATTAACAATAAGTTCCAATTATGGCTACACCGCCCTACATGTATATTTCTATCTTGGAGGGAAATCCCTAAAATAAGACGTGTACTATTGAATCTAAGGCTAAACTTAAAATTCCTTTGTCAAGTTCATCTAAGTTTACCACATCAATCCTAATGGTGATCAGGTAACAGGAAGCATTAAATATAAGATTCAATAAATAAACCAAACCATCACACATAATATAAGAAAATCAATTTATAAGTTCATAAATACAAGTTTTATCACAACCTCAGATTAGAGGTTTAGTTACTACACATGCTCAGAAACTCTAAATAATTAAACAAAGATAAATAAACATTAAGCAAGTAAAGGAAAGAAGAAACTCTATCGAGATCGCCAGTCTTTCGCTTATTTCTGTTGAGCTCCTGTGATGTGCTCATTTGATTTGTCTTTGTCTTCTCCTTCAAAAATCTCTTTTGGTGGCTGTAAAATTAGGTTATAAAACCCCCTCCTAGGTTTTGGGACGAGTTGTTGCTTATATAGAAGGTCTGGGGAGTGTTTCCTGCTTAAAATTGAGTCTGGGCCAAATCTGGTTCCGCAATACACGTCAAGAGGCGCATTGATCATGTCGCAACACACTCTTCACTTTCACCAGCGCGTCGTGATGTGCCGTCGCTAAATTCTCGGCCTTGTTTCGTCATTCACGTGTCGCGATGTGCAATCCAGTGTTGCGACTCACGTTTTGACTCCCAATTTTCCCCAAATTGCTCCATATTTTGCCGTTTTTATCCCCCGTTTTTTCCATTGAGTCTCGATATTATTTTTACATACAAAACGAGCTTAAAATACATCAAAACATTCATAAAACCTTAGATAACTCACAAAACATCAAGCTAGATGGGCGGTAAATATATGCATATTAATCGCTCATCACACCCCCAAACGTAACATTTTGCTAGTCCTCGAGCAAAATAACTAAAAATAAACAAACTAAAACTAAATTAACCTAAGCCACTATTGTAGGGATCACTATTGCCTTAAGCATATGCACAAGCCTTTAAACCCCTAGGCGACCCTAGTGGATGAGTTATAGTCTCGTGAGGGCTTACATCGATGACACACACAAATGTCATTCAACACACACATACAATCACACACAGATGTAATAATTAAATAACTAAATAAAATTTTCCTAGGAGTTACACATAATATTTGTTGGGGTTTTGGCGCGGGCGCAGCGGAAGCTCGCGGTTCGGGTGAAATCGTAATTTTAAAACTTTATAAATTACCGA